>BLAL01000318.1:0-195263 GCA_015698045.1 Rhizophagus clarus | reverse complement strand
TTCTTAATTCCGACTTGAGTATTATTAAGAGTTCCAAAGGTTTTGAGCATGCATTGAAAGGTGCATATTTATATGTAAATTTGGCAGATTAATAAAATCTGCAAAAACCTGTTAAAAAAATATTGTTAGGATATTTAAGGATATTACTTTTCCAAAATAGTATTATATACCTTTGAAGAAGTTTTATTAACTCATCTTGAAGACATTTTTGCAGGCTTTGATAACTTCCTGTTGTGAATTCACTACTGAAAACAGCTTTCATTGTCTTAGCAACATGTACCCAGCATGAAATAACACTCTTTGGTACAAATTCGGGCCACCCCAGTATTTTTTTAAATGTTGCTGCTTCGCTTTCCTTTAAACTTGATGGCTTTAAAAAGATTTAGTAAACCAGCAAATTAATAAGATATCATAATTGTTATACTTCAGCGAAATTAAATTTTAGAATGATGAAAATTTCAGCAGCAAAGCCGAATCCAAATTAACATAACCATCCAAATCCACTATCCAAAGCGTCCAGGTAGATACAAAATAAAAAAGATAAAAGAATATTAGCAAAGTTCACTAGAGTTCCTAAAAAGCCCGTCCTCATACCCGTTCCTCACCTTATTCGTGAGACTCTAATTCCAAAGTGGCGTTCTTATTCAATTCCATTCTTCCTTAGTCTTAATAAAATTATTCGCCTTTTAAAAAGTTTTTTTTAAAAAAATTTTGTTTTAAAAACGAATATATACTGTATATAATATAATATATAATTCGGCTAAGAACTGGAAAAGAAATAAAAAAAATAAACTAATAAATTTTGTTTATAAAAACCGAAAAAAAGATAATAAAATTTTGGTTATAAAACCGATAAAAAAATTTAAAAAACCGAAAAATAAAATAAATATAAAAAAAATTTAGTAACGATTGGGATCCAATCAAATTTGATCGTTGAAATTATTTCAACATTACGTATTACGTCAAAAAAATGGCTATGCCGAAATTATTACGGCAGATTTTTACAGACGTAATGCCAAAAGTTTGAAACCGTAATTAATTCGCGCTGAAGTATAATAGTAAGAATACTATTTAATGTTACCTTCAAAAAACGGTATATATATAAATGGCATTATCATTGCAAGTTGGAAATAATCCGACATCATAAAGCTGGCATGGTGACTAATCGATTTTGGAGACGAGACCATTTTTTTGTTTTTCGAATCTTTTCCAAACTTCTATAAAATCATCTTCACTTTCCCTGAAAAATAATTCACATGTCAACTGAGAAGGCCGTCCAATTTTTCCCTGCGGTTGCATGATAGACATCCTGCGGAGTCTGTAAATGTCTATCCTCTTTAAGTTATCCAAGATGGCTAGGCTGCGGCCTCAGACATATTGTGAACCGAGATGTTTTTTTTGCTGACGTACCGTTTCTCGTAATATTTCTTTAAATTGATTGCAGTAACGTGATGATATCCGATATTTTTTGTAGGTCTGATTAAAATCAGTTAATGAATAAAGATAGCCGAACAAGGCGACAGCCCTTCATGGGCATTGTGTCTTAATAACCCCAGCCATAATCATTCCTTGGGGGGCAAATCACGGTCACAAACCCAAACCAGCTATCACCTAAGCATCTTGGCCATTTACTTTCATTAATTTTCCTTATTTCAAATTCTTTCATTTCAGAAATAAATGGCTGAATAACTCATTAAAATTGCCAACTGAATGGACAAATCCAAGAACAAAATGGTTTTTAAGCAAATTTTCTTTCATGAGAGGGCATAATTTCCGAATTGCAAGTATAT
Organism: Rhizophagus clarus; assembly: GCA_015698045.1. Classification (NCBI taxonomy): domain Eukaryota; kingdom Fungi; phylum Glomeromycota; class Glomeromycetes; order Glomerales; family Glomeraceae; genus Rhizophagus; species Rhizophagus clarus. Next base: position 193,473 of record BLAL01000318.1, on the reverse strand, counting down.
GCCTCCTAATGAATGATACACATTTCTATATGTACCAAAATCATAATACAAATCAATAAACAACTTATACACTGGCAAAGATGATGGTTGGTAATCTTAATGTGATATAGTCAGAAGGATGTTGATATGAAAATATTACATCACGAATATGCCAACGGCTTTGGTATCTATATATTATCTCAGTAATTCGTAATGCGGTTTCAGGAACGTAATTGATGCTGGTATACTATCATTACATTAGCTTTTTCAAGGACTTGGGAAATTGCAATCGTTTGATATGCCTCATCCTTCAGCCATACTTCACCAGCAATAGAACGTTCTTGCCTAACTCTCCCTTTAAAAATTTCAGGCAAATTATCATAACTTACAACTTCCTGAATTCTCAGCCGATATTCATTATTGGCATTTTTTAAAATTGCCCTCAACCTGCCAAGTTGCCGTTCATTATTATAATGATAATAAATAAACTCACCAGAATTTATATATCACTATCATATTATAAACAAAATAATTAATATGATGGTAACAATACAGGGAATTGATAATATGATTATAAATACCTTCTAATATCTTATTTGATCATCACCAAAAAGTGGTGATTCTCCCCACAATGTACCGTGCCAATGTTCTGATTTTGTTTCAGAATCAATTCCAGGACCAAAGTACATGCACCTAAGTATTGAGGGATTATTAAGGACATACCCAATAATGTCTCTGATAGAAAATTGGTATGCATTCTTTATTTCTTTAGAAATTGAAGGAGTTTTTTTGATAAAATGGAGATAGGTTTTGCTGATATAGGAATAAGAGGAAGACGTTTCTCCATTCTCGAAATCTTCGAATATTCTTCACTATATGGCTTGGATTGAATTTGGAATTATGAAGAACTCAACAAGATCTTCATAAGCACTTGTAGAGATATTATGCTTTTGTAACCAGCAAAAAAGTGAAGCAGTCGTAAAATTTTCAAAATATGGAGCGAATTCTCCATCACCATTATAGGATGGCATTTTATTTTTATCAAGTGCTTCATCGACAATTTGACGATGATCATCACCTCCTGTTTCTGCTTCTTCCTCTTCCTCTTCTTCTCCTTCTTCTGTCTCTTCCTCTTCTTCCTCTTCTCCTCCTTCTTCTGTCTCTTCCTCTTCTTCCTCTTCACCTCCTTCTTCTGTCCCTTCTTCTTCCTCTTCCTCTTCATTATATAAATTATCGAATGCATATTGTGAGATTATATCATCATTATCGTATTCATATTGTGAAATCATATCATCATCTTTATGATCATATTGAACCTCTATGTCATCATTATTTTTCGGTAAAGGCGGTGATATTTGCATGTTGGTCCGGTAGAGTGACTAAAGGCAGTGGTTGATGAGGGTGCAAGCGTTGCAGTTCTATTAGTAAAATGATTTCGAATTCGATATCGTTGTTCTGATTCTTCAGTAGTGTTGTAAATATATCGTTTTCTCATGGTTAATTAGACTTTTATAATACGATAAGAAATTTGGTTATAAATGATAGAACCGAAGAAAATAAGTCTGATTATATATATTTTTTGTACATTTATAACGGGAAGATAAATTCAAAATACAGTGCACAACGCACGCGTTTAATGCATAGGTTCACAAATTCATTTTCAAATTAGAGTTTTGAGTATCAGCTTATATTGGATGAAACGATTCAGATAGTTCATCTGAAATGGAAAGCCCGATAAATTAAAAAAAAATTTTAATGCATAATGTTATAATAAAACTCAAGAATTTTATTTAAATTTATTGCTTAAAGTAGTTATTTAGGTACGATAAACATTTATTAATATTATTGCTTGTTTATTAATCGGATTACATTCATTTATAACTGAAAATAAGAAAATTAGAATATATTAACTATAAGCAAAAATTGAAGAATAAATAATAAATATGTACCGTCAAATTATTAGCGATGTCAAGACCGCTTCGTGACGGAATATATATATCCCTAGTGATGTGATCTAATTTCTTGACCGCTTCAAGGTCCTTAGACTTCCAATGGATCTTGAAGCTTTCACGCGTAAATTCTATTAATTTTTCCAACGAATTAATTTTTTTTAATTCGTTTACATCAACGACGGCAAGTTGACGTCGTAGTATTTTCTTAACGACTACTTCCTCTGAGATATATTCATTGACCTCATGGTTAGAGAACTCCCTAGAATAGTAAGAAATATAAACTCGAATAATAATAATGTTATATTATTAAACTAATAACGAAATAGTTATTACCTATTTGTTCCTTGCATGTCTTTTACAAGCAATATGATTGCTTCGTTGAATTTGTTGCGGTAATCGGTGAACTTTTTACTGGCATCTTGCACCAGTTTTTCGGCCTCTTTTTTGAATGATGCAAGGTTGAATATTTTATAAACGAGTTGTTGTAGGGCAGAACGCGGAGGGTGTCGACTTCTTAAAAATAAACATTTTAATTCTTCGTCGAAAAGCCTATAATTGTCCTATTAATATATAATAATATAACGTTATTAATTGTTTCCTTATCTGAAATGGCACTATTAGCCAATCATAAATTTTTTCATATGATATTACGTTATTGGTATTATCATAAGATGTAGGCTTTGAAATTCCAATATCTTGCGATTTCGCAGTAAGCATTTGGTTGGCTAAATTTAATATTTCTGGATTAGCGATTAACCAATTACAAATTTGTAGTTGGTTGATCATCTCCTCAAATTGAGGAGGAATATCTTATATTACATTATAAGTAAAAAAAAAATCAGTATTCATTTATTGTACAGTAAACAGTAAAAGAGTAAAATTAATATATAAAAAAAAGGTTTACCATCTTGATCACTTTCACTTTCTTCGTTTCTTTCTCTTTCTTCTTTCTTCTCTTTCCATCCTATCTCTTTCTCTTCTCTCTTTTTCTCTTCTTTCCGTTTCTCTTTCGTCTCTTTCTCTACCTTCTCTTTCTAATTCATTTTCTCTTCTTTCCTTTTCTCTTCTTTCACTCTTCCTCCTCTCTATTTCTCTCTCTTCTTGTTGGAGGCGTTTTCACGAACTCTATCACGAGAAATTATTATGATAATATTAATATGTGACACTTCTTACATAAATAAAAACCAAGATATACCTTTTGTTTGTTTGTTACGTTTGTTCATTTTTTTTTAACGTTATGAACTTGTTAAGATGATTGTAGGATATTATATATAAGAAATATTCAGGGTCTAGAATTTCGATATTGAATCAACTATATGTACGGTTTCTAATCATATCGTATCTTCATATTCAAAATTCCTATTTTTGATTTAGAAAAACGGAGAAATCAAACTTAATTTCATATTTTGAATCATTACAGAAGTTAATTTCGTAATCTAATAGGATAAATGCGGAAAATATTCAGGGGCCAAGATTTCAATATATCAACTATATTATGTGCAGTTATACAGTTATCGTGTTGTTATATTCAAAAATTCCTATTTTTGATTTAGAAAAACGGAGAGATCAAACTTAATTTCATATTTTGGATTATTACAGAAGTTAATTTTGTAATCTAATAGGATATATGTGGAAAATATTCAGGGACCAAGATTTCAATATTGAATCAACTATATGTACGGTTATACAGTTATCGTATCTTCATATTCAAAATTCCTATTTTTGACTTTAAAAAACGGAGAGATCAAACTTAATTTCATATTTTGAATCATTACAGAAGTTAATTTCGTAATCTAATAGGATAAATGCGGAAAATATTCAGGGGCCAAGATTTCAATATATCAACTATATTATGTGCAGTTATACGGTTATCGTGTTGTCATATTCAAAAATTCCTATTTTTGATTTAGAAAAACGGAGAGATCAAACTTAATTTCATATTTTGAATCATTACAGAAGTTAATTTCGTAATCTAATAGGATATATGCGGAAAATATTCAGGGGCCAAGATTTCAATATATCAACTATATTATGTGCAGTTATACAGTTATCTAATCATATTGTGTTGTCATGTTCAAAAATTCCTATTTTTGATTTAGAAAAACGGAGAGATCAAACTTAATTTCATATTTTGGATCATTACAGAAGTTAATTTCGTAATCTAATAGGATATATGCGGAAAATATTCAGGGTCCAAGATTTCAATATTGAATCAACTATGTTATGTGCGGTTATACGGTTAATCTAATCATATCGTGTCTTCATATTCAAAATTCCTATTTTTGACTTTAAAAAACGGAGAGATCAAACTTAATTTCATATTTTGAATCATTACAGAAGTTAATTTCGTAATCTAATAGGATAAATGCGGAAAATATTCAGGGGCCAAGATTTCAATATTGAATCAACTATGTTATGTGCGGTTATACGGTTAATCTAATCATATCGTGTTTCATGTTCAAAAATTCCTATTTTTGATTTAGAAAAACGGAGAGATCAAACTTAATTTCATATTTCAGATTATTACAGAAGTTAATTTCGTAATCTAATAGGATATATGCGGAAAATATTCAGGGTCCAAGATTTCAATATTGAATTAACTATATTATATGCAGTTATACGGTTATCTAATCATATCGTGTCTTCATGTTCAAAAATTCCTATTTTTGATTTATAAAAACGGAGAGATCAAACTTAATTTCATATTGCATATTAAAGAAGCTAATTTCGTAATCTAAACAGATGACTGTAGGATATATGCGAAAAATATTCAGGGACCAAGATTCCATCAATTTTTGTTTGACATTGAATTAACTACATTTTTATTTTATTTATATTAGTTTATTATGCGATAGAAAACATAAAAATGAAAATACAATAAACAATAAAATTGCTATGTATTTTTAAATCAGTGTCAAGCTTTCCTTGCTGTATATAACAAGAATAAGTGATGATAGTGGATCATGGTCATTTGGTCATATCGTATCTTCATATTCAAAATAGATTCTATTTTGATTAAAAAGCGGAGCAATCAACTTGATTATATCATCATTGTTGGTAACAGGGTTCAGATAACATTAACTGAAATATCCGAATCTGTGCAGATTACAATATTAACTGAATACGTGAATATCCAGTCCTCTAAATTAAATATCGCTATAACATAAATAATTTAATTTATATTAATTAGTCTTTAACATTAGCATATCATATTAAACGATCCTTTTTTTCGTTTGTAAGAAATGATTTAGTGCAACAATTCGCAGAGGATGGATATATATGTAACTACAGGGGAAAGTCCCCTGCTAATCATTATTCTGCTAACAAAAATCAAAAATCATGTAAATTTTTATAATTAAAAGAAATCAACAAAATTTCTCTTTACTAGTAATTGCATGTGATAGAGTAGTTAGCATAACACCAGGTTTCAGGTTCGATTACTATGCTACCTTATAGCAATTATTCTCGTAGAGTTTATCGGGTGAAAATTTCCCCATATCCTATCAGGCAGGTGAAAATTTCCCAGTTAAACCTTTACAAATACTTTTTTTTATTATTATTTATTAGTAAGATAATATATTTAAACATGATATGTACAAGATAAATGTAAAATATTATTTATTAAATTTATAAATGGTTTTCAAAAAAGTAAACCTTTTACTTAAAAATGAAATTATTCATTAATTATAAAATGAAATTTATTAAAAAATTATTTAATATCTAAAAAATTACTGACTTGATTGTGTTAAAGTGCTCATCCATACTTTTAAAAGATGACGATGATGAGGGTGATGGCCGCGGTGTAGATGACGATGATTGTGCTAAATATAAATAAAGCTTTAATTTAAGTTTATGTATCTCTTCTTCCTGGCTTGAAATTTGCTCTAAAAAATATCGATCCACTTTAATAGATATGCGTTCTCCCACTCAGTTTTGTTGTTTAATTTGGCAATTATTTGTTCTCCAGCTGTCTTAACAGCTTTTGAAATTCTTGGTACATTATCTGGAGATCAGAAATTTCGATTTCTTTTTGTTGAAATTTCTTCTTTTGTCATTTTTTTTTCTTTACGTCAGGCCGTTTTCTTAGAATATTAAATAAAGAAAAAATATTTTTTTTTTTATCGAAAAAATAGATGCAATTTTTAATTTATTATGGAGGTTCAATAATTTTGGAAATCTATTGTCAAAATTAGTTTAATACAAGCGTAAAATTATTTTAATCTTATCCAATAAACTTCGCAAACCATGATTTTTTTTATTAATTAATTATCATAAGAACGGCAATGCCATCCTTTAAAAAAATTTCTCGTGATTTGAACTTTGTGACTGTGACTTTTTTTTTTATTAATTAATTATCATAAGAACGGCATTCGAATGCCATCCTTTAAAAAAATTTCTCGTGATTTGAACTTTGTGACCGTGACTTTTTTTTTATTAATTAATTATCATAAGAAAGGCATTCGAATGCCATCCTTTAAAAAAATTTCTCGTGATTTGAACTTTGTGACCGTGACTTTTTTTTTATTAATTAATTATCATAAGAAAGGCATTCGAATGCCATTCTTTAAAAAATTTCTCGTGATTCCTATCCAATAAACTTCGTAGTGAATAACAATTGTTCTGGTTAGAATGATATATGTATTATTATTTTTTTGATTCTTATTTAGCAAGAAAAATTTAAATTTTTTTGTGTAAACTGAATTAACCAATTACAATTTTGATATTTGTATTATTACTACATCAGAATCATTTCAACTTTATAATGAATTTCCCATTGTTATATTTGTGATTCTAGAGGCGTCTTAGTCTTAAAAATTTAAATATATTTTAAGTGTGTCAAATGATTAATTATGTGCTGTGCCTGCGTAAAAAAATTTTTCAGTTATTTTACATTATTTAAAAATATCTTATTATTTTAATTACATGCGTAATGCTATGTGCCGAATAACAATGAAGATCTGCAATCAATTAGATGGACAACAAAAACCTGATCGCCATTATAGTGTACATTTTTAAATTTAGGATTACATGACTTGGGCTAATTCCTCGATGAAAGCATATATTATTTAATTAAATTTTTTTATTATTGATTGTGTAAACTGAATTAACCAATTACAATTTTGATATTTATATTATTACTACATCAGAATCATTCCAACTTTATAATGAATTTCCCATTGTTATATTTGTGATTCTAGAGGCGTCTTAGTCTTAAAAATTTTAAGTATGTCAAATAATTAATTATGTGCTGTGCCTGCGTAAAAAAATTTTTCAGTTTATTTACGATATTTAAAAATATCTAATTACATGCGTAATATTTAAAAAAATGTGCATTATAATGCCGATCAGATTTTTGTTGTCTAACAATCGACATCTAATTGATTGCAGATCTTCAAATATTATAATGTGTCGGCCTTCCACGTCACTTAAAAAATATCATTATTTTAATTACTCGCGTAATTATAGCACTAAGATTACATGATTTTGACTAATTCCTCGATGAAAGCACATATTATTTAATCGAATGGTGTTTATCATATAGTACAATTAAAAAAATATATATATAAAAAGAGATAAAATTCCTTTTCAAAAAAATCAGAAAAATCATCATAATAAACAATCAAGAAATTTGTCTGGTTTCGTAAATTTTAAAATGTCCCAACCTTCGCCATCATTTCATCCTGAAGATAAATCCAATTCAGAACTTCCATTAGAAAATTCTCCGTCCTTAGAAAATGATGAACAAATTGCGACGGCAGGTCCGTCAGATGAACAAATTGTGATGGCAGGTCCGTCAGATGAACAAATTGTGACGGCAGGTCTGTCAGATGAACAAATTGTGACGGCAGGTCCATTAGATGAACAAATTGTGATGGCAGGTTCATCAGACGAACAAATTGTGATGGCAGGTCTGTCAGATGAACAAATTGTGACGGCAGATCCGTTAGATGAACAAATTGTGACGGCAGGTTTGTCAGACGAACAAATTGTGATAGCAGGTTCGTCGAGGAAAAGGAAGGACGAAAAGCCTATTGAAAGTAAAGAAGCAAAAAAAGTCAAATTAATCTCGGTAGGAAACTTGAAAGAAAAAGGTAAAATATATATATTATTATATACATATACTATTCTAATAGCTGTAGAATCATACATTATGTAAAAAATCTGACTTTTTTTATGAGAATCTGTTATTAATTATCGCATTACAAATTTATTTTTATTCAAGACACAATCGAAATTCTTTTGGAAGATCATTACGAAGTCCAGCAATTTCTAGAAAATATTCCCGCAAATACTTTGAAAGACGGGTTGGTTGCTCTAAAGAGCATGAGTAGCAGCAATTGTAAAAAAATAATTTTGAATATAGATGAACAAAAATTGACTGCAGTACTTCCGTCGGGTTCACTAGATATAAAACCGACATTTTACATGGCTGATCAACGTTTTATAGAAACGGAAGAGAGCAGGTTTCTAGATAATCCCTATATACTTCGGTGATTACCTGCTGAAGACAATAGCAATAATAATACAACAATAGGGATCAATCTTTTATATAAAGAAAAGGCAGCTAATGATGAAAATCTTAAGGAAGATATATTAGCCGTTGCATGGCTAATATATCATTTAAGAACAGTCCAAGATCGTCTGCCAATAAACCCCCGATGATGCAACCTAATTACGATAACAAAAAATATATACAGAATCTACAGGAATATTATGATAATTATTTGGAAAAGGGAATGGAGTTTGATGGCTCCAAAATAAAAGGTGCTATTTCCCTAACTAAAAACATTGATGACGATCATAATTCAAGAATTAATTTTCTGGATAAAATAGACGATGGTAATATGTCTTTATTAATAGAGGATATGCTTACAATATTAGATGAAATAAAATCAGAAGATGAAACTTCTGAATTATCAAGAAGAAGAAACGTTAGGAGATACTCATATTTTCACGAGTTATATAAGAAAACATTAGAAGCAGTCGCTTCCGAGCCAAAATCATTTGGCGAAACGAATGCTTCAAAAGCTAAAGATATATTAGAAAACTTTCTTAAGAAAGCTGAAGAAAAACTGACACAAAGACAATGGAGAAGCTACAGAACTTCAGCTGAGAGAATGAACAAGTTGTGGAATATATGCAATAAAAGTTTTGTAATATTCGATCTTGTAACCGGTCTCACGCCCAATTTATTTGAACGATTACCGAGTAGGGAAAGTGCAGAACGATGGTTTATAATAATCGAAAAAGGAATCTATTATACCCAGCAGGAGTATAGAGGTATTTAAAAGCAACAGCAGGAGGAGAAGGAAGTTACTGATAATGACGGTGGCAATAGTAGTAATAATAGTGGAAATGAAGGACAGGGAAGTGGAAAGGGAAGGGGAAGCGGAGGACGGGGAAGTGGAAGGGGACGGGGAAGAGGAAAAGGAAGAGGAAGAGGAAGAGGAAGGGGAAGAGGAAGAGGAAGAGGGAATAAAGCTGGTAACAGTAAAGGAAAGGAAAAAGCAGTCTAAAGAGATAAATATCTTTTTCATTATTATAATTAATCCAGAACGTGTTATTTTTTTTTTATTTTCTTAGTCGGCATCTTTTAGTTCTATAAAATAATAATACAATAATAATAAATCGAAAAATTTATTAAATTTTCATCGAAAAAATATATAAATAATTTATATTTACCACCTCATTCCTCTTAAGAGACTATATGTTAATTCTCAAAATGTATGCAGAACTTTTAATAATAAATATAAGATCTATAAAGTATTATATTATAAACACTTAAAACATTTATAGCAAAGTTTAAAGATACTAAAGGATTCTATAATTTAATAGATTCCTTAAGAAACTTTAAACATTTTATCTTTAAGGAATTTTTATAAATTGAATTAGGTATTAACTATATAAGAACTTTATTTTAAACATTATTTAATCTTAAAGTCGATCTCATGGGATTTATAAAAATCAATCTGTACCGAACATTGATATTTCCGCATTGCATATAATAAAAGATTTTCTTTTTTTACTATGCTACGCTGCATAATGTTGTAACGAATAAAATATTGATCTACAATAAAGTAATCCATTTATTGCGAGTCAGATACCACACAGCAGGGCCGATGATATTTTGTGTTTCGCAGAATATCACATAAATCACAAAATTTTGTGATAAACAAAAATTTCAAAATATCACAACATAATTTCACAAAATTTATTTATTTATATATACGAGCGCATAATTCCACACAATTGCCATGTAATTTCTATATAATTTTCATGTGGCTTCCATAATTAGCATAGTTTATATAATCTAGAAAATTTTTTAAGGAAGTTCGAATTGTAAAAATTATGAGAAATTATCGCAGAAATGGCACAAAATTTTAGTTAAAACGCCACAAAATTACACAAAATTACCAAAAATAGGAAAACACAACATAATACAAAATTTATTTTTATCACACACAAATTTTACCTTTTAGTGCCGCAGAAAATCATCGGCCCTGCCACACAGGTGCCGCAGATGAATCACGCGTCGCACAATTCAAAATTATTTATACGGGGTAATCTAGATATGACTTTTTTTATTCGAGATTAGATTTTTTTTATATACACACGTAAGTACATTTTTTCCACACTTTTTACCACAGTATACTCACGTAAGAATATTTTTTATTAATAATTTGAAATCTTTTGTTTCTTTTCCATTTAATATACTAATGAGAAATAATTTTTTTTTATGAATATTCTCAAATAATAAATCATTCAAATAAAATCTCAAATGTCTACCGATAATAATAATACAGGACTACCAAAATTTAGAATTAAAAGAGTTAACAATGAAAATAATAATAATTCTAATAATAACACATCAAATACACTTAAAAAATTTTATAAAAATAACAAAAGCAGTTCAGTTGTTGGACTACCAAAATTACAAGTTATTCCCAAAGACTTTGAAATTGCAAAAAAAGTGAATTCGGCACCACAATCAGAAACTGAATTTCTAGTAAATCTCCTAGAAGCACTACAACCAGAAACATTAATTACGAAATTACTTCCGTATCAGAAGCAAGGCCTTGGTTGGATGTTATCAAATGAACACCCTAAAGAGCCAACTATTGATGAGGAAGTTCAATTCTGGATTCAAAAGGAGGATCAAACGAAAAAAATACTCTACTTTAATACATTAGCAAGGTTTGCAACAATAACACGCCCTAATCTTGCCAGAGGTGGAATACTTGCTGATGATATGGGTCTTGGTAAGACGATACAAATGATTGCTTTGATAGCTTCCAAACCTGCAATTAATTTAGATTCCACATATTCTAAAACTACTCTGATTGTTGCTCCTTTAAGTGTGCTTGAAAATTGGATTGATCAAATCAACAAGCATGTTAAGAAAAGGTCTCTTTCTTATTATGTTTTTCATGGCGTTGATCGAATTAATGATCCAGAATTTCTTAAAACTTACGATATAATAATTACTACATATGCTATTCTTGCACAATCAAATATAGAAGAAAGGAGTGGATTATTTGCCATTAAATGGCTTCGAGTTATCTTAGATGAAGGACATATTATTCGTACACAATCAACAAAACAAAGTATTGCCATATGTAATTTGGATGCTGAGAAAAGATGGATTCTTACAGGAACCCCAATTATGAATGAATTAAATGATATATATTCTTTAATTAAATTCTTAAAATTCACTCCTTTTGATAGTCTAGAAATATGGAATAGCATATTTAACAACAAAACAATAAAGTTTAAAGATGGTAACAATCTTAGAAGCTTAATAAAAGCCGTTTGTCTTTGTAGAACAAAGGATATGAAATTCAATAGACGTCCTATAGTATGTCTTCCTCCTATTAATTTCTATACTCATAAAATTAAGTTTAAGACGAATGAGAAAAAGATTTATGATAACATGGAAAGTAATATAAAAGAACAATTTAGGAGTTGGAAAGAATCAAGAAATGGCGATTTAAAATATAATTATGTAACGTTTCTGGAAATGCTCCTGAGATTACGACAGATTTGCAATCACACAGAGCTTTGTAAGAGACAAATAAATGATGCTGATAGCAATATGAATGATGAAAGATTGGCTGCCCTGAAAATATCTGTTAGTAATAATAAAAGTTGCTATATGTGCTCTAAACCATTAACAACTCCTACAATTACTCCTTGTAAACATATATTTGACAAAGATTGCATCAAAATTAGTTTTGGAGATGAACCATTTTCTTGTCCAATATACCAAAATTCAGTTAATATGAATCAATTAATTGAATTAACAACAATTCAAATAGAAGAAGAAATTAGAAATTTAGATGATTTTAAAATAAGTTCCAAAATTGAAGCTTTATTGAAATTTTTAAATCAAAATAACGATAAATCAGTAGTCTTCAGCCAATGGACATCTTTTCTTGATTTGATTGAAATTGCATTTAAAGATGCAAATGTCAAATTTGTTCGATTTGATGGCAAAATGTCACGTAATCAGCGAGAAGAGACTGTAAATAATTTCAACAATGATCCGGAAATAAAGGTTCTTCTAATTAGTTTAAAATGCGGATCTTTGGGATTGAATCTTACTGTTGCTAATCAATGTTTTCTTATGGATCCTTGGTGGAATCCAAGTATTGAGGATCAAGCTATAGATCGAATTTATAGAATTGGTCAAACTCGGCCAGTTTCTGTCTTTAGATTTTTTATTGAGAATACAATTGAAGATCGCGTGTTTGAACTTCAAAAGAAAAAACGTGGCTTGATATTCCAAGCTTTTGATGAGCAGCGATCTGAGAATCTGAATATTGTTGATGAAGCCCTGCAAATTTTATTAGGCAGTAATTAAAGAATATTTTTAGTGTATATGCACATAATTATTGCGGTTTTCATAAATCTGTGTAATTAAAGTCACATGATGATCACTTCAAAATTACGCGTTTTTTTTTTTCAAAGTAACGTCTAAAACCAAGTCGCGATTTTGCTTGTCCGTAAGAATATATTGCTTTAAAAAGTCTTTAGTGTGAGTTTTGAGTTATGAGAGTAGGAACGAAAGAAGAATGACGTAGGCGAGATTTTTCAAAGTTAAAACAAACAAGAATACGAAACTCAGGAAGGACTTAAGTGTCGTATCAGGGAGGCTTTTTTAATTTAACAATGAAAGTACATAGTTGAATGTCCTCAATTTTAAAAAGTATATCTAACTATAACAACGAAGCTGCCGGTATATATTTTGTTTGAATAAGTAAGTGAAAAAAGAAAATTTTCCAATTGAAAACCAAAGAATATACAAAAGTCCGTCTATTTCTTTTTTTCAATAAAGAACGGTTTTTACTTGTCAAGATATGTAATATTAAGCAATTATTAGATCATTATATTATAATTGTGCAATATTTACCAAATAACTAATTACAAGAACTATTGAACTAATCGAAGAGAATTTACCAATTCGCGTTTTTTTAGAATCGTTATTTGATCAATATCAAGATGATTTTGGCTTGATTATTTGTAATTTTGACAATATCATCAACACAGCGAGTCAACATTAAGACGATATCATATCGATACCATTTTTATTTTACGTTGTTTTAACTATATCGTATCAATATCATCATTATTTCGCATTTTTTTAAAAAAATATCGTTGTTTTAACTATATCGAGCCGATGTTGATTTGATATTCTTCAAATAAATATTTTTGCGATATCTTTTTGATATACCGAACCAATATTAGTACGATATCATTTATTTGCGTTTTTTTTTTGAAAATTATCGTTTATTGTAACCATATCAAAGCGATGTCACTTCGATATTTCTTCAAGCAAATATTTTTACGATATCTTGTCGATACAACGAGTGAATATTGATACGATACCAATATTTATTTTGCATTTCTTTTTTGAAATTATTGTTATTGCAACGATATCATAATGGTAATGATTCGATGTTTCTTCAAGCGAATATTTTCACGATATTTTTTGTTAATATTGAAACGATATTATAGTGACATCATAATGATATTGTTTCAATAAATCGATATCGCAATGATATGAATTTAACATTGTTATTATATCAATTCGGCATTGTTCAAAAACTTAAGGTTTCTGTAAAGAAGATAAGAAATTTATTATAAGTTTATTTATAATTTTGATTTTTTCATAGATAGATTGCTATTTGATAATTAATTAATTGGTTAAGATTCGTCAGGTACTTTAATAAAGAATTATATATAATTTGATAATAGACTTTAATAACAAATATAATTCCTTTTCTTTTTTAATCCAATACGTCTTATTAGCTCTTGATCCATTTCTAAAGCCCTGATTCTGGCATCTATTTGATTTATATTTGATATTGCTTTGTTCCTTTCAAAAAAAAGCTGATCTTTTTCCTTTTTCAAGGCTTTTACCTTCTCTTCTAGTTGATTGATTCTTTTCTCAAGAGCCTCAACATAACCAGCAGAGGGAAGGGATTAAAGAGGAATAGCAAAAGATGGGGTCAGTTATGATCAACTCACCTAGCAGGAGAGCTACGTTAAAGCAAAGGCTAGCCATCTAACAGTCTAACAATTCAGGTACTTCACAGGACCATTTCGAACATCAACCTAAGAGGCAAGTTCACAGTAGCTATTTTAGAAGCTTAAACTTAGGCCAGACTATGTATGGAAAGCCGTGGTATTCATTCATCTGTTTCATAAATTCCCTTTTACTTCTACTTCAATATTTTTGTTCTGAAATGATGTACTAATTTTGCCTTTGTGACCTGTGATTTGTGAGACTTGCGACAGTTCATATTTCCGTATAAGATATAATAAAGGAGATAAATAATTGTAGTCGATACTTCAGAAAATAAATCATGACTCATAATCTCTGCATACAAAGAAATGCAAACCTATAAGAGAGTAGAGAAAAAGTGGAAACAGTTTTAAGAAAAGGAGGAATATTTATATGAAACAGGCCTGATACGTCAACATGAAGAAAGGAACCTTTTATGAATCCATTTCACGAAGATATAAAATATATTTGACTAAAGGATTATACCAGGAAAAGCTTTTTCTTTCATCATAGGAATGAAAAAAATACTAAATTGGAAATTTTAAATGTGCTAGAGAAAATTGATAATAGAAAAATGATGTAATTTAATGTGTAGAATTCAATAATGTTTAAGGGGCAAGTTCACTGAGTTGGTTACACAAGTACAATTAAATTTTCATCACTTTAAAATTTTATTAATAACGTATTAACAAAGAAAACTTTATTTATTAAATGTTGGCTTTATTGTATCAATCATTAAGGTTTTGCATTATTTTTGTATCAAATTATTAAAGTTTAGCATTATTTGATTATTGTATCAAACTATTAACAGTTAAGGTTTAGCATCAAATAAAAGAAAAAATTTTTAGAAAAATTTCATAGGTGAAAAAAGGAAAAAAATTTTGTACTTACCATTATCGATAGTATCATTATTATCCACAGTATTCTGGCTATTGTTGTTGCTTCAGGTTATAAATTGATTAAAAAAATCAATAAAAAAATCTATAATTTGATTAAATTTTTATGATTTACATACATCTTCTATTCCTTCGATTTCTTTGATTTTGAGTCTGGTAAACTCCAATTAAAGCTTGTACAAATTGATCATCCAGAAACATATTAAATAATATTGAAATACATAATTCTAAATAAATATAAAGTAATTAGAATTCTTACCCAGTCTCTCCCAGAAGCAGGTGTTCATTATATCAAAGAACACCACTCCTAGACGATTCCTCACACTTCTAGAGTCATTTGCAATAACTAATAATTGATCCTAAAATATTTTAAAGTCATTAATATTACATAAATTTTTATTTATTAATATTTAACTCACATAATAATTAGTAACAAGCACATTAAACTTCATCTGGCATTGTTGTCCTGTATAGTTACATCCATAAGTATTATTAACATTTTCTGCTACTGATCTCCAGAATTTTTTTCTGCTGCGCCCTGGAGTTTGATAATAATATTCGTAATTTTGCGACCTCTGCTGTTCAATGAGAGCAGCAGTTTGTTCATCTGTCCATTCTACCTGGTCGGTAGAGGTGCGGCAAGGAGAAGTAGGATTAGATAAAAATTCAGCGTTATCAGTATGATGTCGAGATGAGGTTGAAGGATCATGAGAGGTTGATGATGATGTATTTGTGTTATTTGAAGACATTATTAGAATTTTTGAAATTTGGCGATGTTATATTTGACAAAAATTTTGTTATATATGAGTGAATATAAGACAAGAAATATATAATTAAAAAATTAAAAAATTAAAAAATGTGAAAAAGTTCCATTTTTTAATTATTTTTTCTAATAATTCTAATTACGCCATTTCAATCATTTTTTCTAACAATTCTAATTATGCCATTTCAATTATTTTTTTAACAATTAATTACGCCATTCAATTATTTTTTCTAACAATTCTGTTTACGCTATTTCAATTATTTTTTCCTTTTTAAATTAAAATGATTTCATTAATTCATAATATTACATCATAAATTCATAGAATTTTGAAAATTAATTCTATCTCTTTTTCATTAAAAGTGATTAAAATGTCAATTTTCCATTGTTTCCCATTGTATAAAAAAAAATTAGCCATTAAAAGTGATTAAAAATTTTACGTAAAAATTAACTTTATTTACTTATAATATTTTACCACATCTTTTACGATATTTTCTAATGTGAAAAAAAATTTTGATTTATTTTACTTTTCGTGATTGATTTAATGTGTTAATTTTCAAACATTTAAAAGGAATTAATAAATATTGAGCGCGTTAAATGAGGATTATGCTTATGTAATATGTGAGATATTCAAAACTTAAACCTTTTAGGATTATACTTATTAAGATGAAATACATGATTATCACTTAGTTTGAAAATGGAAATCAAATATGGGACATACTACAATTTGTAACACTGAAATTACAAGTCCAGCAAAAAACTTACAATGTATGACTATTAACATACGTATTTTATTTATATGACCGTATTTATTGATTTAATTAAAAAAATTAGTGAATATTAAAATATTTTTAAATTTTATAGCGCAAAAATCATTTATTGATGATTAATTAAAGAGTGCTACTAAATCTATAATTTAATTTTATTAATATTTATGAATAAAGACGTAATGTGTTAAATAAAAATGACTTACATGTTCCAAAGAATTTACTATCCTGTTACCACTTCGAGAGGGAACAATTATATCCTTCGTCATACTATCCAAATTCTTAACGGCAGATAGATCTTTGCCATTCCAAGAAATCTTGCAGGTTTCTCTTATAAAATCTATTAACGTATCGAAGCTACTAATCTTTTTCATTTCAAAGAGAACAAAATGTTTATCAACATAGTCTTTTACTTCTTTATTTGACAGGCTACCAGTGATTACTCTACAGTTAATTATTTTTTATTAACATAATAATAAACTCATTAGATATAAGATATATTATTAAACAATAAAATAAAATATACCTATTTTTTCTAATATTTTTATATTCATTTATTTCATGTTCAATATTTTGATTAAGTTTATC
This sequence comes from Rhizophagus clarus, assembly GCA_015698045.1. Taxonomy (NCBI): domain Eukaryota; kingdom Fungi; phylum Glomeromycota; class Glomeromycetes; order Glomerales; family Glomeraceae; genus Rhizophagus; species Rhizophagus clarus. The sequence goes on along the minus strand of BLAL01000318.1, from coordinate 175,966 downwards.
ACAAAGGCTTGACGAGTTTTCTCTAAGAAATTTTTTCCTTTTGTACTGTAAATTTAAACCTTAAAAATTTTTTTAATTAATTCATCAAATGTTTTTCCACGTGGGTTGCAGGTATGAAAAAGAAACATTTGATAAACTTGTTTCAAAGATGAGCATTATTCTAAAATATTAAAAGATATGTTATTTACTTTAAAGAATTGGATACAAAATAAATATATTTAGTACTAACATCAGCACTAGACGTTGAAGACGTCGAGCTAGAACCAGAATCCATTTCTAACATTTTATTTGCTAGATGAAAAATATGTGGATGGGTGACGAGAAAATTGCATATTTCTAAATTACTTTTAAACCCAACAGGAATGGGTTCATCCAAATTTACGATTTTATCATCTGTCATATTCATTTTATCTTTATCATGATCATCACTATCATTATCTGAACTACTACTTTTCTCTTCTTCATGATCTTCTCTTTTTTTTCATCTTCCCTTCCATCATCTTTTTCTCTTCCATCATCATCTTCTTTTTCATCATTATTTCTTCAGTTAGAAGCTAAACCTATTATTTAGTAGTATATCATTTAATTAAAGATTAAATATATTATTAAATATTAAGACCACACACATATATGATATATATATAATATTTATCTGAAATGAATTGATCAATATTGTTAATATTGATCTCCCTCCTTTTCTTCGCTTTTTGACTTAGACTTTGATTTTTCGAAATCGTTACTATTATACATATTTTTAGTATCATTTTATTCTCAAAGTAAAATTTATTATAATTATATTTTATAAAATTACATACTTGCTGTCTCTTGATTTGCCTTACGTTCAGACATAGCAAAAAATAAAGATACAAGATACAAAAATTCTGAGATACAAAAATTCGAACAAAGTAAAATATAAATAAGAGACCTTATCCTAATTCCCAAACCCCTGAGCTGACCTTGTATTTCCAAATTTATATGGTATATATTGAGATTATACCATATTGAGATGTTTATTTTGTGATAATTTTACAAGGGGAGACGATTTGTTTAGAATTGAAAATAGAATCGATTTGAATTATACAAAAATTTAAATTTTAATTATTTAACATATTGATATATTTATATAATGAAAGGAAATTTTTATTTAACGAAAGGAAAATTTAGATTTAATGAAAGGAAAATTTAGATTTACTTATTTAACAAAAGGAAATTTTTTATTTGTAAGTTGCTAAAGTATTTGTTTATGAACAAATAGACTATCGTTACATCATTCAATAAGAATCTGCAGATGTTTATCTAAGATAAATTTGCACTTCCTTTTTTAATTAAGTGCAGTAAACATAACTTTTACAGCCATAATTGCTGATATAATACATACTATAGTACAAAATACAAATAAATATTAAAGTGAGAAAAGTTTCATTTATTTAATTAACAGACCTTGCTTTAGTTAGGTTCAGAGATGATGCTTGAATCTCGACTGATTGATAATTACAAATAATGAATAAATGCACTTTGAATATAAATAAGAGCTATGTTTCAAATAATAATGCAAAGTATGTAATTAAATATTATATTGTATTATTTAGTTTATTATTATTATATTGTAAATCTTGACATTTTTATATTGATGATAAAATAATAACATAAAACGTGAATATAAGAAAAAAACTTTTTACATAATATGTGGTAAACGTCTCTAGCTTATGTAAATATAGCTCTAAGGCAATCCTCGTATCAATGTCTTGACAGTAACATCACACAGATCAAGAATGTAGTATTTGCAACTCTAAGTGATACAAGAGTGTGATTGAATCTAAAATTGGATTCCATCAAATAAGACTCCATTTTTTGGCACATGTTTATTGATCATCTAATCAACAATTAATCTATATTCGGATAGTTCAACAGTATACCATATCGAACATTGACCTCTCATATCGATTTCATGAAAGAATTCTTCTATATATTAGTAAAACTTTGGTATTTTATTTTTTGTTTTTGTATATTTAGTGAAATTACAGCCTAGATTAGATTATCTTTTTTTTCTCTAATCAGATTAGATTACTATAATTATATCAAAGTACAATTAAATTCTAACCGTAAATTTTGTTAATTAACAATTCTCTAAAACTATTTACGTCTTATTTAGTTATGAGAAAGAGATATGTTCACTTCACCACCAGTTCTGTAAAACTATTTCAAATTCGCAATTACTTTTCTCATACTAGTCGTAATGAGATAACAGCAAATTCAACTGAAGATAACAATGAAATGTCATCTGAAGACATTGATATGGAGGACATTAATAAAAATGACAATGAATTAATATATTTTCAGCATTATAATAATGATATAGTTTTGAAGGATAATGTAATTAACAAATTATCAGATGAAGATGGTGATGATGATGACGAAGAGGAAGATTATAACGAAGAGAAAGATTATAATGAAAAGGAAGATTATTACAATGAGGAAGGTGAAGAAGAGGAAGGTTACAATGACGATAAGGAAAAGGAAAGTCATAACGACCACAACGATGAAGAAGAAGAGGAAGGTAACAACAACAAGAACAATGACATACATCAAATTATTGAAGCTTTAGATGAAGACGAGATACCATCCTGTGATGGTGAATTTTCAATTTACTTCAATGATTATACAACTATTACTCTATTCTGTTGGCTCCAAAAACACAATATTTCTATAAAAGCATATGAAGATCTTGCTAACATCATTCACAATCCTCAATTTGAGCCCACTCATGTAGTAAAAAATATCAGAAGATTCCAATCTTGAAGAAAACATCTTCCTTTACTACCAATAATAACAAAGCCTATTAAAATTTTATTAAAAAAACTCCGTCAACTTTACGAGGTTCAAAACTTTCATAACAACTTTCAATTAGCAAAATTATATAGCGTGTTTTCAACAATCTGATGCTAATGAAGCATATGTATTTTGGACCAGGTATTGATTCTGAAACAAAATCAGAATTTTGGCATGAAACTCTATAAGGAGAATCTCCACTTTTTGGGCAAAATGAAATAATAATATCAGAAGGTAATAAACAATATAGTTTAATATAATTATAGTATGTATTAGCAAAATTGATTGATTTATTTTTGATAAAATAGTAATATACAGATCTGGTGATTTTGTCTACTATAATGATAATAATGGTTATCGAAGACTTAGAAGATTAAGAGCAATTTTGAAAAATGATAGCGAAGATTATCAGTTACGAATTCAAAAAATTCTGAATTATGATGACCTATCTGGAAATTTAAAAGGATTATCAAGATAACGTCATTTTCTTGTTGGTGAAGTTTGGTTGGTAGATGAATTATTTCCAATTATCATAACCTTTCAAATTCTAGAAAAAGTGACTATATTAATAATGTTTCAACACCAAAACATTCTCGAAGATTCATTGCATATTACTGAAATAATTTATAAATATAATGACCGTTGGCACATTCATAATGTAAAACTTTCATACCAACATCCTTCTGATTACATTTCTATCAGAGATCTACCATCATGATCTATGCCAGTTTATAAGCTATTTTTAGATCTTTATTATGATGATTTTGGTACGTTTAAAAATGTGTATCATTTTTTAGGTGATATCTATGTACAGTTTGGCAACATGCCAACACATCAAAGAAAACTTATCAAAAACCATTTTGTTCTTGGGTTTATTCCATTTAGTGGCAATTTTGATAAATTTATGCTACCATTTGTTTCAGAAATGAAAGAACTTGAAAAAGATAAGATAATGACTGTTCAAAAACAAAATGCATGGGTAATTGCTGGTTTGGGCATTGTTACGACAGATTTACCTCAAGGTAAGGAGTACTAAGGTATTTCGACTTAATTAATAATTTAATAAAACAATTTAATGATATAATTTGTAACAACTATTGAAATTTTTAAAAATAATTTAAGCATAATACAAATAAAGGTTGTTGTACCTGTACAATTAAAAAGGAATTATGGAGTTCTTATAATCAGGATACTGTGACAACATTACGTTACCATCATATTATAAATGAAGAAATTTAAGAAATTTTTTAGGAACTGGTAACATCAAGAAGAGACCAACTTTATACAAAGTATGGTTTAAGACAATTGCCTAGTATTTTAGATAAATTAAAAAGGGAAAGGCATCTACAAGCACTGCAGGATATTTATCACATCACCATGAGAAAGATTGGATGACTGCTAAAGTTAACCTATAAATTATTTTCATGAGAAGGAGAAGATGATTTCATTAAAATTTGGAAAAATTTTGAAATTCCAAAAAAGTGGAGTAATCTACCAAATCTGATCTCTCATCATAATAGTTTTATGATGTCTGATCTTCTTAGACTAGCTATGATTATGCCATTCTTGCTAAATCAGTTTCTAAAGGAATCAAGTCTTAAGCATAATGAAGCAGTTGTTATTCAACAAAGGATTGATGCACTTCGAATTAATTTAGTGCCAAAAAGCATTATATCTTGCTGGGTATACAGTATGTTACGAAAACTATGAAGACAGTTTTTAATAAAAAATTTACGTCAGATAGCTACAAGGAATTATAACAATATCTTGAAGAAGAGTTTTCAATCTTTCTAAAGGTATAGTTATGGAATTGAAATTCAAAAAGTATGGAATAATTTAAATATGATTCTAATAATAATATTCTTTTTATATGTTAGATTTTTGCAAATTTTGTTAATTTACCAAATATACACATTAATATGCATCTCCTAATGCATGCTAAAATCTTTAGAACACTCACTAATACCTAGGTTGGTACAAAAGAGATGGTACATTGTATTTTTAAGGAAATGATACCGAAGATGAATTGCAAAAACATAGACTTGGATTTATTAAAGCATTATAATACTATATTTGCAATTCGATATTTAATAGATGATGGTATTGATCCAAGATTTAATAGGCCTTGTACTGGGTTTACAAATCTTGGTCAATTATTTTTGAACTGGTATGTTACAGAAGATAAATATTCAATTGAAGAACAAGTTCAGAATGATGATGCAGAAGGTAAAATTAAATTGTATATTATATATTATATTATATATGCATACATAATATTTACTAATTTTAATTTAGTTACATCCCCAGTAAATTTTATCTCGAACATTTCCTTAAAAAAAAAAATGCCAAAAGGAGGATTGAAATAACCTTCTGTTGACTCTGCAGTATGGTTTTAAAACTGAACTGTTTTTATCTTATGTAGATATGAAGTTTGAGATGGCTTTTATAAATTCTTCAACTAGCTGGTACAAATTAGCATCATATACCATTGAAGAAAAAAATAGTGTCCTTTCAAAAGTCCACTTACATCTTGGTGATTTTGTTACAATTTATGAAGAAGATCATGAAGAATCTTATGCAATCATCAAGGGGATTTTTCGACATAAGGGTAATAATGACAAATATTATGCCTTTATTGTTATGGATTGGTTTGAAGATACTGGGATTGAACATTCATTGTTGAAATGTCCACTTTATCGCCTTCAAGCAACAGGAAATAAATGGAGATACATTTTTCATAGATAATGTGCAAAAAGTATATTTTATTCATAATTGTAATTCAGAAAGATGTCAAGAATCTGATCATGATACCACGAACAGAATTTGGATAAAAAATAATTTTTATTTTACAGCTATATGATTAATTAAAATTACTGGAAGATTGTTATATTTTACAATAATTATAAATAATTAATTAATTTTATCCAATAAAAATCTAGTTCTAATATCATATATATTTTAAACAATGAGTAAGAGATTGTCAAGATTATCATACCTAGTGAAGTAAGTGTCCAAGCTGATTAGGTCTTTTATGAAAATTTTATTAATACTATACAGAAGAATTCAGTTTTTTTATTTGCTATTGGTGGTGTTATGATCATCACATGTTAGAAAAAAGAAGTGGCACACAAGTATATAGTCTCATGTAAAAATTTAACAGGTTTTTTATTTTAATGGGTTTTTTTAAAACTTTATATCATCTCAGTTGAAATTAAATTTTAAATTAAATTTTAATTAAATTACAAATTAATAAAATATATATAAAAACATTTAAAATTTAGTATTGAATTTATCAATATTAATTAATATGATATTGATTTGATATTTTATTTATTTCACATTTTTTTAAAAATTAATTATTGTTTTTAACGATAAAATGATATTGATTCATTGTATTAACAATATCAAATTAATATCGATTTATATTTGTAAAATGATATCTTTATGATATTATTTTGATATTAAATAAATATCAAAATGATATTATATTGATATCATATTTGTTTCATATTTTTTGTTATTATTTAACTATATCAAAATGATGTTAATTCATTATATTGCCTATATCGAAATGATGTCGATTTGATATTTATAAGATGATGTTTTTACGATGTCATATTGATACTTAATACATGTCAATACGATATCATATCTATACTGTATTTGTTTCACATTTTTTAAAAATTTTATTATTGTTTAACTATATCAAAATGATGTCAATTTGTTATATTTATAATATCGAATTAATGTCAATTTGATATTTATAAGATGATGTTTTTACGATGTCATATTGATATTGTATACATGTTGATACGATATTATATTAATATTGTATTTATTCACATTTTTTTAAAAAAATCATCATTGTTATAACAATATTAGTATGATATCAATTCAATATTTCTTTAAGTAAATATCTTTACGATATCATTTTGATATATCGAATCAATAATGTACTGATATCATTGCGATATCATAATGATATCATTTGTAAATTGATATCGTTACGATGTATATTTAATATCATTACTATATCAATTCATTATCGTTTAGAATTTTTAAGTTTCTGTAAAGTTTTTTATTAATCATTCGTTTCTTTTATTTCTTTTTACTATCGTTTTAGTTTTTCATTCCTTTTAATTTCTTTCGTTCCTTTCATCTTTTTTATTCTCTTTGTTCTTTTCTTTTCATTTCCCTTTTGTTTTTTCATTCATCTCATTATTTCTTCATTTTTTTCATTCCTTTTCACTATCCTTCATCTTTTTTTTTTTACTTCTTATTTCATCAGAAAAGTTATATCAGTTCAGATCTGCAGTGATCTGCAATTTTAGCAGATTGCCACATTTTTTTAATGTAATTTTGTTAAGAATTTGCGCAATACTGCAGAAATTATTTTTTTATTTTTTCAAAGATTTTTTTATGAAAAATTTGTGATAATCTCCAAAATTGCCAATTTTTAAAAACACTTCGTACAAAAATCTTTAAAGATTTTCACAATTTTCTTCTTTAATTTGATAAACTTTGCATATTTATTTTGATAAACTTTACATTGCTAATTTTTAAACTTTTTTAAGAAACAATTTTTTTCTATCGCTTTAAAGAAATAATTTTATAATACTTTTAAAGAAATAATTTTTTAACGCCTTAAAAAAAATAATTTGTTTAAAGATACCAAAGAAAATAAAAATAAATTTTTTAGTGAATTCTTTTTTAAGCTTTAAAGCTTGTCAGATACTCAGACTTCAAGAATAATTTTTTTTTTAAAAAAAAAAATAAATAAAAAATACTATTTCTTTATAAGGTTCGAAGTCTTTAAGACAAGTTTCTAATGTTTGACAAATGCCAAAGGTACAAGTTCCAGATTCAAACAAAAATTTTTTACTTATAGTTTTAAAGTGCAGGATGAACGAAAAATTAGGAAGTTAAAAAATTATTTTCAATTTTGAAGTTTTATGGATAAAAATAATAAAATCTGTCTTGCAAAGCTATTTAAAAAATTTTTTTTTGTAGTTTCTTTTCTAAGTTTTGAATAGTCCAAAGCTCTTTTCAGATTCTATTTTGAAGGTTAGAGGTTCTTAATGCTAAAGAACAGTTCTGGACTCTTCATTTCAAAGATTAAAGCCTTCAAGTATATTAATTTATTTAACAAATATTATAAATATTTGATTTTTATATTTTTTTAGGTCTGGAAAGTCAAAGTACAGCTCTGGACCTTTTTATTATTTAATGAATGTTAATATTAATGCTCAATTTTTGCTTTTTTTAGATCTGAAAGCTGAAGTACAGCTCCAGACTTTTTTTATTAATTTAATTTAACAAACATTAATATTAATGTTTGATTTTATTTTTTAATTTTATTTAACAAACATTATTATATGTTCATTCTTACTTTTTGTAATCCAGAACACTGAACATACGGCTTTAGACATTATTTCAAAAGTAATTTTGAAAAAAAATTTTTTTTTATTTTTATTAATAAACATCAATTAACGTTCAATTTCTTTTTCTTTTTTTTTAGATTCAGAGTTTCATTTGAGGCAGATCAGGTATTTTAAAGTAAAAAAAAACCTCAAAATTATATTTTATATTAAAATGAAACCAATTAATGTTTTGCTTTTCTTCTTTTTTTAGGTCTAAAACTCCATTTCGAGACAGTCCATTAAGTAAAAAAAAAAAGAAAAAAGTAATTTTTTTTTGTATTTTAGCAAAACATTAGTAATGTTTCACTTTTCTCCTTTTTTAGGTCTGGAATTTTATTTCAAGGCAGATCATTAAGTAAAAAAAACAATTTTTTTTACTTTAATTTCAATAAACATTAACTAACATTCATTTTTTTTTTATATTTTTTAGGTCTGGAATTTAGAGTTGAACTGGTATTTCGAAGGTAATACCTTTAAAATTTATTATTTTTTTTTCTTATATTTTATTTAAATGAACATTACTAATATATGTTTTCTTTTTTATTTTTTAAGAATTTTTTTACTTTTATTTTAACAAACATTAACTTATGTTTAGTTCTTTTTTTTAGGTCTAGAAGTAGTGAACTAAATTATTTCGAAGGCAAAAAACTTCAAAATAATTTTTTTAAATTTTTATTTTAGAAATGTTACTAATATTTCATTTCATTTTTTTTTAAGTCCAGAACTCTAGTTTGAAGCAGGCTGTGGTATTTCGAAGGTAAAAAAACCTTGAAATAATATTTTATTTTACAAAACAAAACAAATCTAATGTTTTATTTTATTTTTCTTTTTTTAGGTCCAGAACCTGAAGCAGACCGAAGATAAAATAATATCTTTTTTTTTATCTTATTTTTAAACGAATATTAAATAATGTTTGGTTTCATTTTTTTTAGATGGACTCCATCTCATGGCAGACCACTTTACAGAAACCTTAAGTTTTTGAACAATGCCGAATTGATATAATAACAATGTTAAATTCATATCATTGCGATATCGATTTATTGAAACAATATCATTATGATGTCACCATAATATCGTTTCAATATTAACAAAAGATATCGTGAAAATATTCGCTTGAAGAAACATCGAATCATTACCATTATGATATCGTTGCAATAACAATAATTTCAAAAAAGAAATGCAAAATAAATATTGGTATCGTATCAATATTCACTCGTTGTATCGACAAGATATCATAAAAATATTTGCTTGAAGAAATATCGAAGTGACATCGCTTTGATATAGTTACAATAAACGATAATTTTCAAAAAAAAAATGCAAATAAATGATATCGTACTAATATTGGTTCGGTATATCGAAAAGATATCGCAAAAATATTTATTTGAAGAATATCAAATCAACATCGGCTCGATATAGTTAAAACAACGATATTTTTTTAAAAAAACGCGAAATAATGATGATATCGATATGATATAGTTAAAACAACGCAAAATAAAAATGGTATCGATATGATATCGTCTTAATGTTGACTCGCTGTGTTGATGATATTGTCAAAATTACAAATAATCAAGCCAAAATCATCTTGATATTGATCAAATAACGATTCTAAAAAAACGCGAATTGGTAAATTCTCTTCGATTAGTTCAATAGTTCTTGTAATTAGTTATTTGGTAAATATTGCACAATTGTAATATAATGATCTAATAATTGCTTAATATTACATACTTTACAGAAACCTTGAAATTTTAGGTGATGTTGATTTGATATAAATATAATATAATATTTAGGTCGTAGAGGTATCGATGTTGGAGATGATATTTTTATGATATTGATAGTATGTCATCACAATATCATTACAACTTATTGCGATGATATCGTAACAATATCTTTGTAAAGAAATATCCTATTATCGTCATTTTGATATTGCTACTATGACGATGATTTTCAAAAAAAATTGTCACGATATCACCACAATTATTGAATGATCATTTCAATATTGCTACTATGATAATGATTTTCAACAATATTGATTTTGCGTTGTCACAATATCACCACAATTATTGCGACGATATCGTAACAATATCTTCACAAAAGGAATATCCTATCGTTATCATTTCGCTATTGCTACTATAATAATGATTTTTAAAAAAATTAATTTTTTTAATGATATTGATTTTGTGTTGTTACGATATCACCACAATTATTGCGACGGTATCGAATGATATCTTCACAAAGAAATATCTTATTGTCATCGTTTCGGTGTTGCTACTATGACAATGATTTTTTAATAATATTTTAATGATATTGATTTTGCATCGTCATGATATTGCTACAAGTCATCATTTTGAAATTGCTACTATGACATTACAATGCTTTCATCATATGATATACTTGGTTTCGGTCTCGATCAGATAATCTTTTTTTAAAAATATTTATAAACGATCTAATTGCATTTATTAAAAAACCGATATACCGTATATTTATTTCATATTTCTATTAGTAAATAAACTAAGTATTTCTTTTTGAATTATTAAATATTTATCATTAGAAAATTTAGTCACAAATAAGAACATATGATAATAATAATAATTAGTTTTCAGAATATAGAATCGCGCATGAATGCATATTTATTAAAAAAACTTTTGTCTTTGACCGGTTCATCCAAAAGTTCAGTAACAAAAAAGATAAAATAAAAAAAGAAACATTAGTTATGTTTCTTCAATATATTAAAAAATCCCTCCTCTCAAAATTACAATAATTCCAAATCAGAGTTCATCCAAAATCCGGCAACCTAAAAAAAAAAGAAGGAACGTTTAGTAACGTTTCTTAGAAAATATAACAAAAAATACGCTTCCCAACACCCTTTTTACCTAAATTCAAAAGTCCGGGTTCGTAATTTTTGTCCGACAACCTAAAAAAAAGAAGAAAGAAACGGTAGTTTCTTAAAGAAAAGAATATACGAAAAATCCCCTCTCCTCTTACCTTAATTCTAAATTCTGGTTTTAACATTTCGGTATTCATAATTCATGTATTCTTTTTAATAACGAAATAAATAAAATAATTTTTTTTATAGAAAAAAATGAAAAAAAAGTTTTTTTTTTAAAAAATAAAAAATAAAAAAAATAAAGTTTTTAAATGAAAAAAAAAACGGTTTAAAAAATCGAAAAAAAAATTTTTTTTTTTAAAAAAAAAGCGAATGAATTCGGCTTAAAAAAAGTTATCTTTTTAAAAATGATCAATGAACTAAATATTTTTTAATGCAAAAGTATCAATATATAGAACCTTAAACTTTTAAAAAAAAATAAGAAAAATTCGTTCAAATTTTTCTTGATACTGTAGATTTTAATTAAATTATTAAAAATTGTGCATCATTAATTTCGATATGCTTATTTCTCTACTTGTTCAGCATTTTGGAAAATCATTAAACCAGCGGGCATTATAGGGTCTAATTTTCCGCTGAATACTCTTTTCATTGGAAAGGCCTCCACTATACTCAAAAATGGTACTTCTTGGTAAAAGTTGAGTTTTTGATTTCATTTTTTCGTAAATTATATCCCTAGCAAAAATTTTCACTTTCAATTTTGAACCATAAGGAGAATTAGTACTCTACACTTTTTCTGTAGCCAGCCGGCTGCCATAACAGTATTGATAATCATTAATCGTATTGATAATCATCGCAATTTGATCAGCTAAATTTCCACTTGCTCTTCCTTTTCTCTTAACTTGTTCGTTCCTTTCCCTTTTCTTTTGCTCTTTATTTTCTCTCCATTTCTCTTTCTTTCGTTCTTCCTTCATTTCTTCATTCTTTCACCTCATTCTTTCACTTGTTCTTTCCTTCTTACTCATCCCTTTTGTATTTTCAATTATCAAAAAAAATTTTTCAACTTTTTATGAAATATACATATATATCGATTTTTTCTTTTTTTTAAATGACATCTTTCGGTTTTCTGGTTGTAACATTTCATAAGTTATCTATTTTTTTTTTCTTTATTTTATTTTAACGAGCATTTTTAACAGTTTATTTCTTTTCTTTTTTTAGGTGGTTCTTTGGGTTTATAATTTCTTTGACCGCGCAGGATTTCAATTTCGGTAAGTTTTTCCTTTGTTTTAGTTTATTTATATATAATGAAACGCATGAAACGTATGCTAACATCACAATTTGCTCTTTTTTAGATAGGATGTCAGATAAACTATATAGGAGAATATCAAAGAAGTACGTTATTATCACTTTATATGATGTGTTAAGGGAATCAGAACTCTATTTTTTTTTAAATTTAATTATTTAACGAAATATTTTCTAAAGCTCTGTTTTCTTTTTTTTTTTTAGACGGCTAGTAGACTTTATTTAAACGATCAGGTCATTTGACGCGTTAGAATTTAGCAGGTGAATTTCTTTATTTTTTTTTCTTTTTTATTTACTGTAACGAAACGTTTATTAACGTTTCAAATTTTCACATTTTTTTCTAGAGAAACCTGAACACGTGGTTTCATTTTTTCACACAGCTCTTAAACCCATGGAGTGAATCAAAGAAAATCGCATTGGGTATTAGAAGGGGAATAAAAAAAATTGGATTTTTTTAACGTAACAATTAAAAGTTTGTAATTTATCTCACTTTAGAAGAAAGTTTAGTATTTTTTTTTTTTGTAGGAAAAAAAAATTTATTTTCAATTTTTTTTGTAGGAAAATCTGTTCAAAGTCGGATACTGAACTTCTCGGTAAGTTTCGAAATATGAAACTTTTTAACGAGATATTCTCTAACGTTTCGTTTTCTTCCTTTTTTAGACAGTCTGGAACATAGATTTTTAGCGATATATTTTTTTAGACAAATCTGGACACAAAAAGTTTGATCTTACTTTTTATTTTTAGACAGCCAGATCTTTAGGCGCATTAAAACTTGGTAAGTTAGTGAGTTATTTTAACAAGACGTTTATTAAAGTTTCATTATTTTCTTTTTTTTTAGTAAGGTTTTAGTTTTAGGATACTGAAATTATAAGTTGCGAAACTTAATTTTTTGTTTTTATTTAATTAGAAATATTTTCTAACATTTCTCTTGTTTCTTTGTAGGTTTCAGGTCTATAATATACTGGAAATACTTAAAATGTAAGTTTTGCAACGAAATAATAATATTTTTTTTAATTTATTAATTGGAAACGTTAAAAATTAAAAACGTTATAACTAACGTTTCTTTATTTTTTTTTTTTTTTTTGTAGATTCTGGCATTAGATTCGGCTTTAGATCCTTTTTGGTAAGTTTCAGAATTTTATTTTATTTTATTTTTTTTCTTATCTCCTTTGTAGATTCTAACTTTGATTGGTAATCATAACTTTCTTTTTTATTTTGTTTTTATTAAAAACATTTTTAACGTTTTTTTTTATTATTATAAATTTAGCATAATTGATTTCAAATATTTTATAATTATTATTGATATTGATGTAATTAACGTTATTTAACAATAATATAATGCTATTTAACTATTTAATCTAATGTTATATAATTATGAAATAATTATCATTATTTAACGATATTAAAATCGATTAGATATCGAAATGACATTGTGATAACATCGATAATATGCTCACACGTAGTCATTTTCTGATCATCCAATAAAAGTTGGTTGTTTTAGTTATTGTACACATATATAAACAATGATCCCGCAAAAAAAATTCTTACGTTCTTTACCTTTCACATCCTTTATCCTTTCACGTTTATGAATATTTACGAACCTCAAAAATAAATATTTGGTTTTTATTTATATTTATCTTTATTGCTTTTTTTTTAACCTGTTACTAAACCTTCTCAAACACCTCTTCTCCTTTTTCTCAAGAAAGTTCTGACAATGCTCCTAGACAAAATACATGTTCTCCTCCTCCTGAAGAGAATAATAAACGCGCTTGTACTGGCTCTGAAAATGACATGGATACAAAGCTTCATTATTTTTCTTCATGTTTACTTTTCTTCCTTTTCTTTTTCGCTTAAATACTTTCATATAGATAAATAACGCTTAATTTTTTTGAATAATTTTAATGATTATAAGTTATGAATGGCTGCGTTCCTACGACCTCCAACCTTTCAGGCCATATTGCAGTTTATTATAGGTACAAGAATAACATTTCTGGTTTTTTGCTTTTGTCGTAACCATATAACTTATTCCAATTTTTCTTATAATTATATGAATTATTTATAATTTTTTAAGCAACACAATGTTTAGTCGCATTTTTTGTAATTATTATTTTTTTTTTTGTGAAAATATCCTTGTGATGTCAATTTAATATTACCATGACATCGAATTGACGAGCTATGATATCGCTAGAGCTATTTAACATTATAGTATATATATACATATTTTTTTTTTATTATTATTTTTATTTGTTTTCAATTTTGACTCTTATTCTTGTTTATGATTATACACTTGGGTTAACTATAAAAATCTTTGTTATATACGGAAATTATGTATTATATTTATTAATTAAATCAATTAAATCGTAAATATAATTACCTGATATTAATTCGATATTAACACAATGTAGCTTTGATATTTTTAATATTTGAAAACAATATTCTTGAGATCTTAATGCGATGTCGTTTCAATATCATACTAATTTTAATTTTGAAAAATAATATTTTGGAATGTTAAATCGATATCAACATAATGTAGTTTTGATATTGATAAAAATATTTTAATATCTGAAATGATATTTTTAAGTTAGTGGTTTGATGTCTAAATAATGTAATTGTAATGTTGAGTAGATGTTTTAATATTTGAAATGATATTCTTGAGATGTTGATTCGATATTGTTATAGTGCTAATTTGATATTAATACAATGAAATTTCAATGTTAAACTAATTTTTTAATGATATCACTATGATGCTGATAAAGTGTCAAATCATGTGTTAATTTGATATCGATTCGATATCATCACGAATCGTCATCAAATTAATATCTGATCAGCATATTTAAGTCTAAACTTAAAGTTGTCAATTCGATTTTCAATTATGATATTGTAAAGATATAGTGAAGATATCAAATCGATATTAAATCAACATTGACATCAAACCCTATATTTCTGTAAAGTATCTTGACAAGTAAAAATCGTTCTTTATTGAAAAAAAGAAATAGATGGACTTTTGTATATTCTTTGGTTTTCAATTGGAAAATTTTCTTTTTTCACTTACTTATTCAAACAAAATATATACCGGCAGCTTCATTGTTATAGTTAGATATACTTTTTAAAATTGAGGACACTCAACTATGTACTTTCATTGTTAAATTAAAAAAGCCTCCCTGATACGACACCTAAGTCCTTCCTGAGTTTCGTATTCTTGTTTGTTTTAACTTTGAAAAATCTCGCCTACGTCATTCTTCTTTCGTTCCTACTCTCATGACTCAAAACTCACACTAAAGACTTTTTAAAGCAATATATTCTTACGGACAAGCAAAATCGCGACTTGGTTTTAGACGTTACTTTGAAAAAAAAAAACGCGTAATTTTGAAGTGATCATCATGTGACTTTAATTACACAGATTTATGAAAACCGCAATAATTATGTGCATATACACTAAAAATATTCTTTAATTACTGCCTAATAAAATTTGCAGGGCTTCATCAACAATATTCAAATTCTCAGATCGCTGCTCATCAAAAGCTTGGAATATCAAGCCACGTTTTTTCTTTTGAAGTTCAAACACGCGATCTTCAATTGTATTCTCAATAAAAAATCTAAAGACAGAAACTGGCCGAGTTCGACCAATTCTATAAATTCGATCTATAGCTTGATCCTCAATACTTGGATTCCACCAAGGATCCATAAGAAAACATTGATTAGCAACAGTAAGATTCAATCCCAAAGATCCGCATTTTAAACTAATTAGAAGAACCTTTATTTCCAGATCATTGTTGAAATTATTTACAGTCTCTTCTCGCTGATTACGTGACATTTTGCCATCAAATCGAACAAATTTGACATTTGCATCTTTAAATGCAATTTCAATCAAATCAAGAAAAGATGTCCATTGGCTGAAGACTACTGATTTATCGTTATTTTGATTTAAAAATTTCAATAAAGCTTCAATTTTGGAACTTATTTTTAAAATCATCTAAATTTCTAATTTCTTCTTCTATTTGAATTGTTGTTAATTCAATTAATTGATTCATATTAACTGAATTTTGGCATATCGGACAAGAAAATGGTTCATCTCCAAAACTAATTTTGATGCAATCTTTGTCAAATATATGTTTACAAGGAATAATTGTAGGAGTTGTTAATGGTTTAGAGCACATATAGCAACTTTTATTATTACTAACAGATATTTTCAGGGCAGCCAATCTTTCATCAT
Organism: Rhizophagus clarus; assembly: GCA_015698045.1. Taxonomy (NCBI): domain Eukaryota; kingdom Fungi; phylum Glomeromycota; class Glomeromycetes; order Glomerales; family Glomeraceae; genus Rhizophagus; species Rhizophagus clarus. The sequence goes on along the minus strand of BLAL01000318.1, from coordinate 159,381 downwards.
TCATATTGCTATCAGCATCATTTATTTGTCACTTACAAAGCTCTGTGTGATTGCAAATCTGTCGTAATCTCAGGAGCATTTCCAGAAATGTTACATAATTATATTTTAAATCGCCATTTCTTGATTCTTTCCAACTCCTAAATTGTTCTTTTATATTACTTTCCATGTTATCATAAATCTTTTTCTCATCTGTCTTAAACTTAATTTTATGAGTATAGAAATTAATAGGAGGAAGACATACTATAGGACGTCCATTGAATTTCATATCCTTTGTTCTACGAAGACAAACAGCTTTTATTAAGCTTCTAAGATTGTTACCATCTTTAAACTTTATTGTTTTGTTGTTAAATATGCTATTCCATATTTCTAGACTATCAAAAGGAGTGAATTTTAAGAATTTAATTAAAGAATATATATCATTTAATTCGTTCATAATTGGGGTTCCTGTAAGAATCCATCTTCTCTCAGCATCCAAATTACATATGGCAATACTTTGTTTTGTTGATTGTGTACGAATAATATGTCCTTCATCTAAGATAACTCGAAGCCATTTAATGGCAAATAATCCACTCCTTTCTTCTATATTTGATTGTGCAAGAATAGCATATGTAGTAATTATTATATCGTAAGTTTTAAGAAATTCTGGATCATTAATTCGATCAACGCCATGAAAAACATAATAAGAAAGAGACCCTTTCTTAACATGCTTGTTGATTTGATCAATCCGATTTTCAAGCACACTTAAAGGAGCAACAATCAGAGTAGTTTTAGAATATGTGGAATCTAAATTGATTGCAGGTTTGGAAGCTATCAAAGCAATCATTTGTATCGTCTTACCAAGACCCATATCATCAGCGAGTATTCCACCTCTGGCAAGATTAGGGCGTGTTATTGTTGCAAACCTTGCTAATGTATTAAAGTAGAGTATTTTTTTCGTTTGATCCTCCTTTTGAATCCAGAATTGAACTTCCTCATCAATAGTTGGCTCTTTAGGGTGTTCATTTGATAACATTCAACCAAGGCCTTGCTTCTGATACGGAAGTAATTTCGTAATTAATGTTTCTGGTTGTGGTGCTTCTAGGAGATTTACTAGAAATTCAGTTTCTGATTGTGGTGCCGAATTCACTTTTTTTGCAATTTCAAAGTCTTTGGGAATAACTTGTAATTTTGGTAGTCCAACAACTGAACTGCTTTTGTTATTTTTATAAAATTTTTTAAGAGTATTTGATGTGTTATTATTAGAATTATTATTATTTTCATTGTTAACTCTTTTAATTCTAAATTTTGGTAGTCCTGTATTATTATTATCGGTAGACATTTGAGATTTTATTTGAATGATTTATTATTTGAGAATATTCATAAAAAAAAATTATTTCTCATTAGTATATTAAATGGAAAAGAAACAAAAGATTTCAAATTATTAATAAAAAATATTCTTACGTGAGTATACTGTGGTAAAAAGTGTGGAAAAAATGTACTTACGTGTGTATATAAAAAAAATCTAATCTCGAATAAAAAAAGTCATATCTAGATTACCCCGTATAAATAATTTTGAATTGTGCGACGCGTGATTCATCTGCGGCACCTGTGTGGCAGGGCCGATGATTTTCTGCGGCACTAAAAGGTAAAATTTGTGTGTGATAAAAATAAATTTTGTATTATGTTGTGTTTTCCTATTTTTGGTAATTTTGTGTAATTTTGTGGCGTTTTAACTAAAATTTTGTGCCATTTCTGCGATAATTTCTCATAATTTTTACAATTCGAACTTCCTTAAAAAATTTTCTAGATTATATAAACTATGCTAATTATGGAAGCCACATGAAAATTATATAGAAATTACATGGCAATTGTGTGGAATTATGCGCTCGTATATATAAATAAATAAATTTTGTGAAATTATGTTGTGATATTTTGAAATTTTTGTTTATCACAAAATTTTGTGATTTATGTGATATTCTGCGAAACACAAAATATCATCGGCCCTGCTGTGTGGTATCTGACTCGCAATAAATGGATTACTTTATTGTAGATCAATATTTTATTCGTTACAACATTATGCAGCGTAGCATAGTAAAAAAAGAAAATCTTTTATTATATGCAATGCGGAAATATCAATGTTCGGTACAGATTGATTTTTATAAATCCCATGAGATCGACTTTAAGATTAAATAATGTTTAAAATAAAGTTCTTATATAGTTAATACCTAATTCAATTTATAAAAATTCCTTAAAGATAAAATGTTTAAAGTTTCTTAAGGAATCTATTAAATTATAGAATCCTTTAGTATCTTTAAACTTTGCTATAAATGTTTTAAGTGTTTATAATATAATACTTTATAGATCTTATATTTATTATTAAAAGTTCTGCATACATTTTGAGAATTAACATATAGTCTCTTAAGAGGAATGAGGTGGTAAATATAAATTATTTATATATTTTTTCGATGAAAATTTAATAAATTTTTCGATTTATTATTATTGTATTATTATTTTATAGAACTAAAAGATGCCGACTAAGAAAATAAAAAAAAATAACACGTTCTGGATTAATTATAATAATGAAAAAGATATTTATCTCTTTAGACTGCTTTTTCCTTTCCTTTACTGTTACCAGCTTTATTCCCTCTTCCTCTTCCTCTTCCCCTTCCTCTTCCTCTTCCTCTTCCTTTTCCTCTTCCCCGTCCCCTTCCACTTCCCCGTCCTCCGCTTCCCCTTCCCTTTCCACTTCCCTGTCCTTCATTTCCACTATTATTACTACTATTGCCACCATCATTATCAGTAACTTCCTTCTCCTCCTGCTGTTGCTTTTAAATACCTCTATACTCCTGCTGGGTATAATAGATTCCTTTTTCGATTATTATAAACCATCGTTCTGCACTTTCCCTACTCGGTAATCGTTCAAATAAATTGGGCGTGAGACCGGTTACAAGATCGAATATTACAAAACTTTTATTGCATATATTCCACAACTTGTTCATTCTCTCAGCTGAAGTTCTGTAGCTTCTCCATTGTCTTTGTGTCAGTTTTTCTTCAGCTTTCTTAAGAAAGTTTTCTAATATATCTTTAGCTTTTGAAGCATTCGTTTCGCCAAATGATTTTGGCTCGGAAGCGACTGCTTCTAATGTTTTCTTATATAACTCGTGAAAATATGAGTATCTCCTAACGTTTCTTCTTCTTGATAATTCAGAAGTTTCATCTTCTGATTTTATTTCATCTAATATTGTAAGCATATCCTCTATTAATAAAGACATATTACCATCGTCTATTTTATCCAGAAAATTAATTCTTGAATTATGATCGTCATCAATGTTTTTAGTTAGGGAAATAGCACCTTTTATTTTGGAGCCATCAAACTCCATTCCCTTTTCCAAATAATTATCATAATATTCCTGTAGATTCTGTATATATTTTTTGTTATCGTAATTAGGTTGCATCATCGGGGGTTTATTGGCAGACGATCTTGGACTGTTCTTAAATGATATATTAGCCATGCAACGGCTAATATATCTTCCTTAAGATTTTCATCATTAGCTGCCTTTTCTTTATATAAAAGATTGATCCCTATTGTTGTATTATTATTGCTATTGTCTTCAGCAGGTAATCACCGAAGTATATAGGGATTATCTAGAAACCTGCTCTCTTCCGTTTCTATAAAACGTTGATCAGCCATGTAAAATGTCGGTTTTATATCTAGTGAACCCGACGGAAGTACTGCAGTCAATTTTTGTTCATCTATATTCAAAATTATTTTTTTACAATTGCTGCTACTCATGCTCTTTAGAGCAACCAACCCGTCTTTCAAAGTATTTGCGGGAATATTTTCTAGAAATTGCTGGACTTCGTAATGATCTTCCAAAAGAATTTCGATTGTGTCTTGAATAAAAATAAATTTGTAATGCGATAATTAATAACAGATTCTCATAAAAAAAGTCAGATTTTTTACATAATGTATGATTCTACAGCTATTAGAATAGTATATGTATATAATAATATATATATTTTACCTTTTTCTTTCAAGTTTCCTACCGAGATTAATTTGACTTTTTTTGCTTCTTTACTTTCAATAGGCTTTTCGTCCTTCCTTTTCCTCGACGAACCTGCTATCACAATTTGTTCGTCTGACAAACCTGCCGTCACAATTTGTTCATCTAACGGATCTGCCGTCACAATTTGTTCATCTGACAGACCTGCCATCACAATTTGTTCGTCTGATGAACCTGCCATCACAATTTGTTCATCTAATGGACCTGCCGTCACAATTTGTTCATCTGACAGACCTGCCGTCACAATTTGTTCATCTGACGGACCTGCCATCACAATTTGTTCATCTGACGGACCTGCCGTCGCAATTTGTTCATCATTTTCTAAGGACAGAGAATTTTCTAATGGAAGTTCTGAATTGGATTTATCTTCAGGATGAAATGATGGCGAAGGTTGGGACATTTTAAAATTTACGAAACCAGACAAATTTCTTGATTGTTTATTATGATGATTTTTCTGATTTTTTTGAAAAGGAATTTTATCTCTTTTTATATATATATTTTTTTAATTGTACTATATGATAAACACCATTCGATTAAATAATATGTGCTTTCATCGAGGAATTAGTCAAAATCATGTAATCTTAGTGCTATAATTACGCGAGTAATTAAAATAATGATATTTTTTAAGTGACGTGGAAGGCCGACACATTATAATATTTGAAGATCTGCAATCAATTAGATGTCGATTGTTAGACAACAAAAATCTGATCGGCATTATAATGCACATTTTTTTAAATATTACGCATGTAATTAGATATTTTTAAATATCGTAAATAAACTGAAAAATTTTTTTACGCAGGCACAGCACATAATTAATTATTTGACATACTTAAAATTTTTAAGACTAAGACGCCTCTAGAATCACAAATATAACAATGGGAAATTCATTATAAAGTTGGAATGATTCTGATGTAGTAATAATATAAATATCAAAATTGTAATTGGTTAATTCAGTTTACACAATCAATAATAAAAAAATTTAATTAAATAATATATGCTTTCATCGAGAAATTAGCCCAAGTCATGTAATCCTAAATTTAAAAATGTACACTATAATGGCGATCAGGTTTTTGTTGTCCATCTAATTGATTGCAGATCTTCATTGTTATTCGGCACATAGCATTACGCATGTAATTAAAATAATAAGATATTTTTAAATAATGTAAAATAACTGAAAAATTTTTTTACGCAGGCACAGCACATAATTAATCATTTGACACACTTAAAATATATTTAAATTTTTAAGACTAAGACGCCTCTAGAATCACAAATATAACAATGGGAAATTCATTATAAAGTTGAAATGATTCTGATGTAGTAATAATACAAATATCAAAATTGTAATTGGTTAATTCAGTTTACACAAAAAAATTTAAATTTTTCTTGCTAAATAAGAATCAAAAAAATAATAATACATATATCATTCTAACCAGAACAATTGTTATTCACTACGAAGTTTATTGGATAGGAATCACGAGAAATTTTTTAAAGAATGGCATTCGAATGCCTTTCTTATGATAATTAATTAATAAAAAAAAAGTCACGGTCACAAAGTTCAAATCACGAGAAATTTTTTTAAAGGATGGCATTCGAATGCCTTTCTTATGATAATTAATTAATAAAAAAAAAGTCACGGTCACAAAGTTCAAATCACGAGAAATTTTTTTAAAGGATGGCATTCGAATGCCGTTCTTATGATAATTAATTAATAAAAAAAAAAGTCACAGTCACAAAGTTCAAATCACGAGAAATTTTTTTAAAGGATGGCATTGCCGTTCTTATGATAATTAATTAATAAAAAAAATCATGGTTTGCGAAGTTTATTGGATAAGATTAAAATAATTTTACGCTTGTATTAAACTAATTTTGACAATAGATTTCCAAAATTATTGAACCTCCATAATAAATTAAAAATTGCATCTATTTTTTCGATAAAAAAAAAAAATATTTTTTCTTTATTTAATATTCTAAGAAAACGGCCTGACGTAAAGAAAAAAAAATGACAAAAGAAGAAATTTCAACAAAAAGAAATCGAAATTTCTGATCTCCAGATAATGTACCAAGAATTTCAAAAGCTGTTAAGACAGCTGGAGAACAAATAATTGCCAAATTAAACAACAAAACTGAGTGGGAGAACGCATATCTATTAAAGTGGATCGATATTTTTTAGAGCAAATTTCAAGCCAGGAAGAAGAGATACATAAACTTAAATTAAAGCTTTATTTATATTTAGCACAATCATCGTCATCTACACCGCGGCCATCACCCTCATCATCGTCATCTTTTAAAAGTATGGATGAGCACTTTAACACAATCAAGTCAGTAATTTTTTAGATATTAAATAATTTTTTAATAAATTTCATTTTATAATTAATGAATAATTTCATTTTTAAGTAAAAGGTTTACTTTTTTGAAAACCATTTATAAATTTAATAAATAATATTTTACATTTATCTTGTACATATCATGTTTAAATATATTATCTTACTAATAAATAATAATAAAAAAAAGTATTTGTAAAGGTTTAACTGGGAAATTTTCGCCTGCCTGATAGGATATGGGGAAATTTTCACCCGATAAACTCTACGAGAATAATTGCTATAAGGTAGCATAGTAATCGAACCTGAAACCTGGTGTTATGCTAACTACTCTATCACATGCAATTACTAGTAAAGAGAAATTTTGTTGATTTCTTTTAATTATAAAAATTTACATGATTTTTGATTTTTGTTAGCAGAATAATGATTAGCAGGGGACTTTCCCCTGTAGTTACATATATATCCATCCTCTGCGAATTGTTGCACTAAATCATTTCTTACAAACGAAAAAAAGGATCGTTTAATATGATATGCTAATGTTAAAGACTAATTAATATAAATTAAATTATTTATGTTATAGCGATATTTAATTTAGAGGACTGGATATTCACGTATTCAGTTAATATTGTAATCTGCACAGATTCGGATATTTCAGTTAATGTTATCTGAACCCTGTTACCAACAATGATGATATAATCAAGTTGATTGCTCTGCTTTTTAATCAAAATAGAATCTATTTTGAATATGAAGATACGATATGACCAAATGACCATGATCCACTATCATCACTTATTCTTGTTATATACAGCAAGGAAAGCTTGACACTGATTTAAAAATACATAGCAATTTTATTGTTTATTGTATTTTCATTTTTATGTTTTCTATCGCATAATAAACTAATATAAATAAAATAAAAATGTAGTTAATTCAATGTCAAACAAAAATTGATGGAATCTTGGTCCCTGAATATTTTTCGCATATATCCTACAGTCATCTGTTTAGATTACGAAATTAGCTTCTTTAATATGCAATATGAAATTAAGTTTGATCTCTCCGTTTTTATAAATCAAAAATAGGAATTTTTGAACATGAAGACACGATATGATTAGATAACCGTATAACTGCATATAATATAGTTAATTCAATATTGAAATCTTGGACCCTGAATATTTTCCGCATATATCCTATTAGATTACGAAATTAACTTCTGTAATAATCTGAAATATGAAATTAAGTTTGATCTCTCCGTTTTTCTAAATCAAAAATAGGAATTTTTGAACATGAAACACGATATGATTAGATTAACCGTATAACCGCACATAACATAGTTGATTCAATATTGAAATCTTGGCCCCTGAATATTTTCCGCATTTATCCTATTAGATTACGAAATTAACTTCTGTAATGATTCAAAATATGAAATTAAGTTTGATCTCTCCGTTTTTTAAAGTCAAAAATAGGAATTTTGAATATGAAGACACGATATGATTAGATTAACCGTATAACCGCACATAACATAGTTGATTCAATATTGAAATCTTGGACCCTGAATATTTTCCGCATATATCCTATTAGATTACGAAATTAACTTCTGTAATGATCCAAAATATGAAATTAAGTTTGATCTCTCCGTTTTTCTAAATCAAAAATAGGAATTTTTGAACATGACAACACAATATGATTAGATAACTGTATAACTGCACATAATATAGTTGATATATTGAAATCTTGGCCCCTGAATATTTTCCGCATATATCCTATTAGATTACGAAATTAACTTCTGTAATGATTCAAAATATGAAATTAAGTTTGATCTCTCCGTTTTTCTAAATCAAAAATAGGAATTTTTGAATATGACAACACGATAACCGTATAACTGCACATAATATAGTTGATATATTGAAATCTTGGCTAAAGTTGCCTGCCGAAACTCCTTTGGCCCAATGCCGAAAGTCGAAACTCCTTACATAGTGCCGAAACGCCGAAACGCCGAAATGCCGAAACTGCCGAAACTGCCGAAACTGTTTCGGCATTTCGGCATTTCGCCATAGTTTCGGCATAGCTGATACTAATAATCAATAATGTTTCGGCATAGTTTCGCGTAAGAACCTACAAGAAAAAGAAAAAAATATTCTTAAAACGTAACTAAAAAAATAAACAAATAAAAAGAAACTTCCTCATTACCTTTCACTCAAAGACCAGTTCGTATAATTCGTCCGGCAATATCTACAAGAAAAGAAAAAATTAACATTAAAAACATTATTAAAAAAATACGAATCTTCCTCCATTTACCTTTTCAAAGACCGGTTCGTGTATACCAATACGTCTGGCGTTCCTACAATAAAAGAAAAAAAAGTAACGTTAGTAACGTTACTAAAGAAAAACACGAAACTCCCCCTTCTTCATTACCTTTCATTAATGTCCGGTTCGTATATAGTAATACGTCCGGCGCTCCTACAATAAAAGAAAAAAAGTAACATTAATAAATGTTACTAAAAAAAAAATAAACTCGAAACTCCCCTTCCCAATTTACCTTTCACTAAAGTCCGGTTCGTGTATAAGTATCCCCTATTAATACCTCCACTATACTTCTCCGCGAATTAATTACGGTTTCGGCATTACGTCTGTAAAAATACGCCGTAATTAATTTCGGCATGGAATTTTTTTTTGACGTAATGCCGTATTAGCCGTATTGTATTTTTACAGACGTAATTTGCCGAAATGCCAAATTATGTCGAAATCGGATTATTGCGATAAAAAACCACTTCTTCAGCTCGTTTATTAGTTTTAATAAAAAAAAAACGATTTCTCTTTAATCGTTTTAATAAAAAAAACGGAAAAAAAACGATTACTTATTAATCGTTTTAATAAAAAAAACGGGAATAAACGATTACTTATTAATCGTTTAATAAAAAAACGATTTTAACTTTTTTTTTAATTCGTTAATTCGTTTAATAAAAAAAACGTTTTGTAACGTTTTTTTTTTAGTCATTTAAAAAAATGCCTTTTAACGTTTTTTTTTAATTCGTTTAAAAAACTTTTTTTTAACTGTTTGAAAAAAAAAAACGATTTTTAACGTTTTTTTTAAAATCGTTTAACGTTTTTTATAAAAAAAAACGATTTTTAACGTCTTTTTTAAATCGTTTAAATAAAAAAGACGATTTTGACGTTTTGTTTTTAAAAATTGTTTTAATAAAAAACGATTTTAGCGGGTTTTCCCCTAAATCGTTTAATAAAAACGTTTTTTTCCCTAAATTTTTTAATAAAAAAAAAACGATTTAACGTTTTTTCTAAATCGTTTAATTAAAAAACGATTTTAATTTCTTTTAAATCGTTAATAAAAAAAATGATTCCGGCGTTTTTTTAAGCGTTTTTTTTTTAAGTTAAACGTTTAAAAAAGCGGTTTTTTTTAAGTTAAACGCTTAAAAAAAGCGTTTTTTTTTTAAGTCTAAAACGCTTAAAAAAAGCGTTTTTTTTCAAGTCTAAAACGTTTTTTTTGTCATTTAAAAAAAAACGATTTTTAACGTTTTTTTTTAAAATCGTTTAATAAAAAAAACGATTTTTAACGTTTTTTTTTTAAATCGTTTGATAAAAAAAACGATTTTTAACGTCTTTTTTAAATCATTTAATAAAAAAAAAAAAACGATTTTAACGTTTTTTTAAATCTTTAATAAAAAAACGATTATCGGTTGCCATTTTTTTTTATAAAAAAGAGCGCCTTTTTTAGATCGTTTAATAAAAAAAACGATTATTAACGTTTTCTTAAAATCGTTTAACGTTTTTTTATAAAAAAAAAACGATTTTTAACGTCTTTTTTAAATCGTTTAAATAAAAAAGACGATTTTGACGGTTTGTTTTTAAAAATTGGTTTAATAAAAAACGATTTTAGCAGGTTTTCCCCTAAATCGTTTAATAAAAACGTTTTTTTCCCTTAATTTTTTAATAAAAAAAAACGATTTAACGTTTTTTCTATATCGTTTAATTAAAAAACGATTTTAATTTCTTTTTTAAATCGTTAATAAAAAAAATGATTCCGGCGTTTTTTTAAGCGTTTTTTTTTTAAGTTAAAAAAAGCGTTTTTTTTAAGTTTAAAACGCTTAAAAAAGCGTTTTTTTTTTAAGTTTAAAACACTTAGATCGTTTTTTTTTTTTATTAAAACGATTTAAGCGTTTAATTTTAAAAAAAAACGCTTTTTTAAGATAAAAAAAAAAGTTTCAAAATCGTTTTAGCAAAAAAAAAAAAAGGATCAAAAATCGTTTTAATAAAAATCGTTTAATAAAAAAACGATTTAACGTTTTTTTTTAAAAATCATTTAATAAAAAAAATGATTTTTAATATAATCAATCAACTGTCGAAATGCATTACGTCTGTCGAAATGCATTGCGGCTGTCGAAATTCTGCCGAAATAATTACGGTTACGTCAATTAGGATTCGGCACAGCTGCATCTAATTCGCGGAAAAGTATAACCTCCACTCAAAAGTCCGGTTCGTAATTTCGTCCGGCGTTCCTACAGAAAAAAGAAAGAAACGTTAGAAACGTTTCTTTATTTGCCAACTTGCTTCATGTGTAAGTCCAGTCCGGCATCCTAAAAATAAAAGATTTGGATCTAATCTGTGAACCGCAGATGCCGAAACTATATGTATATCATATGATATACTACGCCGAAATGCCGAAACAGTTTCGGCAGTTTCGGCAGTTTCGGCATTTTGGCATTTTTAGGTGCTTGCCGAAACCTAGTTTCGGCAGTTTCGGCAGTTTCGGCATGCCGAAACTCCCTAGTTTCGGCAAGCAACCTTAATCTTGGCCCCTGAATATTTTCCGCATTTATCCTATTAGATTACGAAATTAACTTCTGTAATGATTCAAAATATGAAATTAAGTTTGATCTCTCCGTTTTTTAAAGTCAAAAATAGGAATTTTGAATATGAAGATACGATAACTGTATAACCGTACATATAGTTGATTCAATATTGAAATCTTGGTCCCTGAATATTTTCCACATATATCCTATTAGATTACAAAATTAACTTCTGTAATAATCCAAAATATGAAATTAAGTTTGATCTCTCCGTTTTTCTAAATCAAAAATAGGAATTTTTGAATATAACAACACGATAACTGTATAACTGCACATAATATAGTTGATATATTGAAATCTTGGCCCCTGAATATTTTCCGCATTTATCCTATTAGATTACGAAATTAACTTCTGTAATGATTCAAAATATGAAATTAAGTTTGATTTCTCCGTTTTTCTAAATCAAAAATAGGAATTTTGAATATGAAGATACGATATGATTAGAAACCGTACATATAGTTGATTCAATATCGAAATTCTAGACCCTGAATATTTCTTATATATAATATCCTACAATCATCTTAACAAGTTCATAACGTTAAAAAAAAATGAACAAACGTAACAAACAAACAAAAGGTATATCTTGGTTTTTATTTATGTAAGAAGTGTCACATATTAATATTATCATAATAATTTCTCGTGATAGAGTTCGTGAAAACGCCTCCAACAAGAAGAGAGAGAAATAGAGAGGAGGAAGAGTGAAAGAAGAGAAAAGGAAAGAAGAGAAAATGAATTAGAAAGAGAAGGTAGAGAAAGAGACGAAAGAGAAACGGAAAGAAGAGAAAAAGAGAGAAGAGAAAGAGATAGGATGGAAAGAGAGAAAGAAGAAAGAGAAAGAAACGAAGAAAGTGAAAGTGATCAAGATGGTAAACCTTTTTTTTATATATTAATTTTACTCTTTTACTGTTTACTGTACAATAAATGAATACTGATTTTTTTTTACTTATAATGTAATATAAGATATTCCTCCTCAATTTGAGGAGATGATCAACCAACTACAAATTTGTAATTGGTTAATCGCTAATCCAGAAATATTAAATTTAGCCAACCAAATGCTTACTGCGAAATCGCAAGATATTGGAATTTCAAAGCCTACATCTTATGATAATACCAATAACGTAATATCATATGAAAAAATTTATGATTGGCTAATAGTGCCATTTCAGATAAGGAAACAATTAATAACGTTATATTATTATATATTAATAGGACAATTATAGGCTTTTCGACGAAGAATTAAAATGTTTATTTTTAAGAAGTCGACACCCTCCGCGTTCTGCCCTACAACAACTCGTTTATAAAATATTCAACCTTGCATCATTCAAAAAAGAGGCCGAAAAACTGGTGCAAGATGCCAGTAAAAAGTTCACCGATTACCGCAACAAATTCAACGAAGCAATCATATTGCTTGTAAAAGACATGCAAGGAACAAATAGGTAATAACTATTTCGTTATTAGTTTAATAATATAACATTATTATTATTCGAGTTTATATTTCTTACTATTCTAGGGAGTTCTCTAACCATGAGGTCAATGAATATATCTCAGAGGAAGTAGTCGTTAAGAAAATACTACGACGTCAACTTGCCGTCGTTGATGTAAACGAATTAAAAAAAATTAATTCGTTGGAAAAATTAATAGAATTTACGCGTGAAAGCTTCAAGATCCATTGGAAGTCTAAGGACCTTGAAGCGGTCAAGAAATTAGATCACATCACTAGGGATATATATATTCCGTCACGAAGCGGTCTTGACATCGCTAATAATTTGACGGTACATATTTATTATTTATTCTTCAATTTTTGCTTATAGTTAATATATTCTAATTTTCTTATTTTCAGTTATAAATGAATGTAATCCGATTAATAAACAAGCAATAATATTAATAAATGTTTATCGTACCTAAATAACTACTTTAAGCAATAAATTTAAATAAAATTCTTGAGTTTTATTATAACATTATGCATTAAAATTTTTTTTTTAATTTATCGGGCTTTCCATTTCAGATGAACTATCTGAATCGTTTCATCCAATATAAGCTGATACTCAAAACTCTAATTTGAAAATGAATTTGTGAACCTATGCATTAAACGCGTGCGTTGTGCACTGTATTTTGAATTTATCTCCCCGTTATAATGTACAAAAAATTATATATAATCAGACTTATTTTCTTCAGTTCTATCATTTATAACCAAATTTCTTATCGTATTATAAAAGTCTAATTAACCATGAGAAAACGATATATTTACAACACTACTGAAGAATCAGAACAACGATATCGAATTCGAAATCGTTTTACTAATAGAACTGCAACGCTTGCACCCTCATCAACCACTGCCTTTAGTCACTCTTACCGGACCAACATGCAAATATCACCGCCTTTACCGAAAAATAATGATGACATAGAGGTTCAATATGATCATAAAGATGATGATATGATTTCACAATATGAATACGATAATGATGATATAATCTCACAATATGCATTCGATAATTTATATAATGAAGAGGAAGAGGAAGAAGAAGGGACAGAAGAAGGAGATGAAGAGGAAGAAGAGGAAGAGACAGAAGAAGGAGGAGAAGAGGAAGAAGAGGAAGAGACAGAAGAAGGAGAAGAAGAGGAAGAGGAAGAAGCAGAAACAGGAGGTGATGATCATCGTCAAATTGTCGATGAAGCACTTGATAAAAATAAAATGCCATCCTATAATGGTGATGGAGAATTCGCTCCATATTTTGAAAATTTTACGACTGCTTCACTTTTTTGCTGGTTACAAAAGCATAATATCTCTACAAGTGCTTATGAAGATCTTGTTGACGTTCTTCATAATTCCAAATTCAATCCAAGCCATATAGTGAAGAATATTCGAAGATTTCGAGAATGGAGAAAACGTCTTCCTCTTATTCCTATATCAGCAAAACCTATCTCCATTTTATCAAAAAAAACTCCTTCAATTTCTAAAGAAATAAAGAATGCATACCAATTTTCTATCAGAGACATTATTTGGTATGTCCTTAATAATCCCTCAATACTTAGGTGCATGTACTTTGGTCCTGGAATTGATTCTGAAACAAAATCAGAACATTGGCACGATACATTGTGGGGAGAATCACCACTTTTTGGTGATGATCAAATAAAGATATTAGAAGGTATTTATAATCATATTATCAATTCCCTGTATTGTTACCATCATATTAATTATTTTGTTTATAATATGATAGTGATATATAAATCTGGTGAGTTTATTTATTATCATTATAATAATGAACGGCAACTTGGCAGGTTGAGGGCAATTTTAAAAAATGCCAATAATGAATATCGGCTGAGAATTCAGGAAGTTGTAAGTTATGATAATTTGCCTGAAATTTTTAAAGGGAGAGTTAGGCAAGAACGTTCTATTGCTGGTGAAGTATGGCTGAAGGATGAGGCATATCAAACGATTGCAATTTCCCAAGTCCTTGAAAAAGCTAATGTAATGATAGTATACCAGCATCAATACGTTCCTGAAACCGCATTACGAATTACTGAGATAATATATAGATACCAAAGCCGTTGGCATATTCGTGATGTAATATTTTCATATCAACATCCTTCTGACTATATCACATTAAGATTACCACCATCATCTTTGCCAGTGTATAAGTTGTTTATTGATTTGTATTATGATGATTTTGGTACATATAGAAATGTGTATCATTCATTAGGAGGCATATACTTGCAATTCGGAAATATGCCCTCTCATGAAAGAAAATTGCTTAAAAACCATTTTGTTCTTGGATTTGTCCCATTCAGTGGCAATTTTAATGAGTTTATTCAGCCATTTATTTCTGAAATGAAAGAATTTGAACAAGGAAAATTAATGAAAGTAAATGGCCAAGATGCTTGGGTGATAGCTGGTTTGGGTGTTGTGACCGCTGATTTACCCCAAGGAAATGATATGGCTGGGGTATTAAGACACAATGCCATGAAGGGCTGTCGCACTTGTTCGGTATCTTATAATTCATTAACTGATTTTAATCAAGACCTATAAAAAATATCGAGATATCATCACGTTACTGACAATCAATTTAAAGAAATATTACGAGAAAACGGTACGTCAGCAAAAAAACATCTCGGTTCACAATATGGTCTGAGGCCGCAGCCTAGTATCTTGGATAACTTAAAGAGGGATAGACATTTACAGACTCCGCAGGATGTCTATCATGCAACCGCGGGAAAAATTGGACGCCTTCTCAAGTTGACATGTGAATTATTTTCACGGGAAGGTGAAGATGATTTTATAGAAGTTTGGAAAGAATTTGAAAAACCAAAAAAATGGTCTCGTCTACCAAATCCGATTAGTCACCATGCCAGCTTTATGATGTCGGATTATTTCCAACTTGCAATGATAATGCCATTTATATTATACCGTTTTTTGAAGGTAACATTTAAATAGTATTCTTACTATTATACTTCAGCGCGAATTAATTACGGTTTCAAACTTTTGGCATTACGTCTGTAAAAATCTGCCGTAATAATTTTGGCATAGCCATTTTTTTTGACGTAATACGTAATGTTGAAATAATTTCAATGATCAAATTTAATTGGATCCCAATCGTTACTAAATTTTTTTTTTTATTTTATTTTATTTTTCGGTTTTTTAAATTTTTTTATCGGTTTTTATAACCAAAATTTTATTATCTTTTTTTCAGTTTTTATAAACAAAATTTATTAGTTTATTTTATTTTATTTCTTTTCCAGTTCTTAGCCGAATTATATATTATATATATATACAGTATATATTCGGTTTTAAAACAAAATTTTTTTAAAAAAACTTTTTAAAAGGCGAATAATTTTATTAAGACTAAGGAAGAATGGAATTGGAATAAGAACGCCACTTTTGGAATTAGAGTCTCACGAATAAGGTGAGGAACGGGTATGAGGAACGGGCTTTTTAGGAACTCTAGTGAACTTTGCTAATATTCTTTTATCTTTTTTATTTTGTATCTACCTGGACGCTTTGGATAGTAGATTTTGGATGGTTATGTTAATTTGGATTCGGCTTTACTGCTGAAATTTTCATTATTCTAAAATTTAATTTGCGCTGAAGTATAACAATTATGATATCTTTATTAATTTGCTGGTTTACTAAATCTTTTTAAAGCCATCAAGTTTAAAGGAAAGCGAAGCAGCAACAATTAAGAAAAATACTGGGGTGGCCCGAATTGATCTTGTACCAAAGAGTGTTATTTCATGCTGGGTACATGTTGCTAAGACAATGAAAGCTGTTTTCAGTAGTGAATTCACAACAGGAAGTTATCAAAGCCTGCAAAAATGTCTTCAAGATGAGTTAATAATACTTCCAAAGGTATATAATACTATTTTGGAAAAGTAATATCCTTAAATATCCTAACAATATTTTTTTTAACAGGTTTTTGCAGATTTTATTAATCTGCCAAATTTACATATAAATATGCACCTTTCAATGCATGCTCAAACCTTTGGAACTCTTAATAATACTCAAGTCGGAATTAAGAAAATGGTTCACCGCATTTTCAAAGGAATTGTGCCAAATACAAATCATAAAGATATAGATTTGGACTTAATAAAACGATATAATACTCTCTTTGCAATTCGGCATTTATCCGATGGTGGAATTGATCCAAGATTTACAAGACCTTGTGCCAGTTTTACAAGTTTAGGTTATTTATTGCCAGACTGGTACCTTACCGAAGACAAATCCTCAAATGAAGAGCAAATTTCTAATGATGATGATGGTGATGTTTTAAAGGAATTTTGTTTCAATTTTCTTATATGCATTTGTAGTAGTATTAACTTTTTTAAAAAATTTAGTTACATCACCAGTAGAATTTATTTCCAATATATCTTTAAAAAGAGGAATGTCCAAGAAAAATCAGGATAATCTTCTCCAAAATATATTAAATTTCAAAAGCAAATTGTCAGAATCATACAAAGATATGAGATTAGGCGGCGCTGCACTCATATACAGTAATTCAATAAGCTGGTATGAATTTGCATCATATACAATTGAAGAGGAAAATGGTACCTTTGCAAAAGTGACCTTACACCTTAATGATTTTATTATGATTAATGATGAAGATTTTAACGAATCTTACGCTATCATCAGAGGAATCTTCAAACATAAAGGTAATAATGAGAAGTATTATGCCTTCATAGTCATAGATTGGTTTGAAGATAATAATCGGGAACATCCAGTATTGGAATGCCCTCTCTATTACCTTCGAACCATAGAAAGTCAAAGATGGAGGAGCATTTTTCCGATCAGTGCAATTGATAGTGTAAATAAAGTACATTTTATTCATAATTGCAATCCGAGATGTCAAGATCATTACAATAGTACAAATAAGAGTTGGATCAAAAATAATTATTATTTTAAAGCAATATAATTAATTTTTGTTTATTTTGTACAATTTCGTTCGTGGTAGTATTTATTCAATATCATAGTTACTATGTGTTTTATATTTTTAAACAAAACGTTATTTTTTTTTTATCTACTGATAGTATCAATATAATTATTGCTAACGATTCAGTTAGTATAAATAACAATTATAATTTTTTTTTTTCATTTTTGCAATATTCGCAGTACAAAAAGAAAAATATAGTTGATCGATATTGTGATGACATCGAAGCGATGTTTTAATGATATTTGAGACGATACTTAATTACAATTAGTTTTTTTTTAATAAAAACGTATGATTTGAACTTTCTAATCCTAAAGTAAAATAAACCCCATCTCTTTCCACATTTGTCACATTAGGGAGAATAAGAAGACGAGACCTGCTTATCTAAATATCTGTCAAAATGACCGCGAATCCGTGAAGAAGAAATTAAACCATCATGTGTCACCATCCTGATTGTCCAATCAAGACTGTTATTGTAGCATATAATAGATAAACAAGTTCCGCAAAAAATAAAAATTTCTCTTCCGTAGTTTACAATCATAAAGACGCGTTTTCTTTGATTTACTATTTTTTTTTTGTCTTCAGGAAACTTGTTTCATATTTGTATATTATTCTCTCTAGTCTTTACATTTCTGTCTGAATTTATTACCCATCTCGAGGCAATTCAAATAAGAAACAAATTACATAAGCTCTGACACGTCCTAAGACACGTCGAGTGGTACGTGCAGAAAGGGCCCAAAAGAACTTTGTTTCTAGGTTATTTAGAAGTGCATGGCTACAACCAAAAAAGAAAACTATCTCCATTTCATCAATGAAGAACGTAAGTGATTGTTTATGTCAGATTCGAATTTTTTTTTTATATATATTTTGCTTATTACGAATTTTGGCAATAACACAACTAAAGGTTTGTTATATTCAGGTAAGTCTTAATTTATTCGGGTCACAGTAATCATATTTTTTGCGTTTTGTTTTTGCAAACTTGTCAGAGATTGTTACAGGGTGTAGCTTCTGATGTTTATTGTGAATTAAATTAGGTTTTCTGTTATCATTATTAATCATGACTTTGTTATACCAAGGCACTGACTAGACTTGAAGCATAACTTGATTTTATTAAACAATTCTTTATCTATTACACAGAGAAACGTTGAAAAAAATATAACTACGGTGAAAACTTGGATACCGCACGGACCCTAGCCTGGCTAAAATCCTTCTACACGAAAGTATAGATTAAAGTGACCAAGGATCTTTATATAATATGATTATCAGTCATGGTAAGGTCTCGACGGTCAAATCAAGTTTGTGCATATGGTCATTGATGAGTGTTTTAAAATATGTGATTAGTACATAATTTCTGACCAATTCTTTGCGAAAAAGGTGAAAAAGAAATTGTGATAACGCCACGTAAAATAAGAAAAATATTTGGTCCAGATAGGCAATGAGGTATGTCAAACGCTAATGTATTATGATTAATTGCTACATTGCTTTGTATATGGTATTTCTATGATGTCAATGGCAAAAATAATACTATATTTAATTCCACGTGAGTAAGAAGTTGATTAGACGAGAAACGGTCATTGGAGTCAAAAATGTGGGTACGGTACGTCATTGAAAGATGATGAATGATTGTTTCTAATGCCGATGTGATATAGCCGATGTGATAGGTAAAATTCCAGGATCATTAATTAGCAAGCTAAAATATTGCGACGATAATTAACATCATTTTCCAAATATTCCGTTTGGTAGGGCTTTCTTGATTTCTTTGCAGTATACTACTGCAATATCAGATACATTATAGAAGTTTACTATCAATGGTTCCTAAAGTTGTCCTTTCGATTTATTAGCATCTACCATATATTTTATTCTTCATAATACTTTGTACTTCTTAATATTTTATTTTTCATAATATTTTATTTTTCATAATATTTTATTTTTCATAATATTTTATTTTTCATAATATTTTATTTTTCATAATATTTTATTCTTTGTAATATTTATTTTTCATAATAACATTTATTCTATAGCAAAAAGTATTAATTAAACCGTATTACTATCGATTCGTCAACACAATACAATTTTTATATTGAAAACAAGATATTGGTACAATATAGTTTCGACACTTAATAGATATTTTAATTTGAAAATAATATCCTTGCGATGTTGTCTCAGTGTTTGCACAATATAATTTTGATATCGAGCAGACGTTTAATACTTAAAACTATATTCTTGAGATATTAATTTGATATTGGTACAATGTAGTTTCGACATTGGGTAGATATATTAAATTTGAAATAATTTTTCTGCGATGTTGTCTCAATATTCGCACAATATAGGTTTGGTGTCGAACAGATATTTTAATATTTGAAACAATATTCCTGAGGTGTTGATTTGATGTTGGTATGATGTAGTTACGACGTTGAGTAGATATTTTAAAAATTAAATAACATTTCTGCGATGTTATTTCAATGTTTGCACAATATAGTTTTGATGTCAAGCAGATATCTTAATATTCTTGAGGTGTTGATTTGATATTGGTATGATGTAGTTACGACGTTGGGTATCTATTTTAAAAATTATATAACATTTCTGCGATGTTATTTCAATGTTTGCACAATATAGTTTTAATGTCGAGCAGATATCTTAATATTCTTGAGGTGTTGATTTGATGTTGGTATGATGTAGTTACGACGTTGGGTATCTATTTTAAAATTTAAATAACATTTCTGTGATGTTGTCTCAATGTTTGGACAATATAGTTTTGATGTCGAGCAAATGTCTTAATATTTGGACAATATTTTTGAGATGTTAATTTGATGTCGGTATGATGTCGTTACGATGTTGGGCAGGTATTTTAAAATTTAAATAAAATTTCTGCGATGTTCTCGTAACGTTTGAACAATATAGTTTTGATGTCGAGCAAATGCCTTAATATTTGAACACTATTCTTGAGGTGTTAATTTGATGTCGATTTGACATTGGGTAGGTATTTAAAATTTGAAACAATAGTTTTGAGATGTCGATTTGATGTTAGTACAATATAGTTTTGATATCAAACTAATATTTTTTAAACTTTTAATGATATCACTATGATGCCATTAATATATTGAATCGTGTGTCGATTTGATGTTGATTCGATGCCGTTACAAATCAACATCGAATCAACATCAAATCAGCATATTTAAGTTCAAACTTAACTATGTCGATTTGATTT
Organism: Rhizophagus clarus; assembly: GCA_015698045.1. Taxonomy (NCBI): domain Eukaryota; kingdom Fungi; phylum Glomeromycota; class Glomeromycetes; order Glomerales; family Glomeraceae; genus Rhizophagus; species Rhizophagus clarus. Next base: position 138,534 of record BLAL01000318.1, on the reverse strand, counting down.
TCAATTACGATATCGTGAATATCTCGAATCGATATCGAATCGATGTTGCCTTAGAACCCCAAGTTTCTGTAAAGTTTATTATATATTTTTATAAAAAAATTTTATAAATATAATAAAAATTTTATAATAAATTCAGATATTAAATTGTATAAAATTATATAAAATTTAAATTTATATGCTGATTTTATATAAAGCTTTTAGTAAAATTAGATGTATAAAGTTATATTAAAATTTTTGGGATTAGATCTGAGTTATATATGGAATAAAAGGAATAAAGATGTATTCACTCATCACATGAAAAGAAAAAAAAGAAAAAGGAAAATGTGACCCCCTTTCGTTCTCCCTTCAGTTTTTGTTTCTTTTTAGTTTTTCCTTTTATTTCTCTTTCTTCGTCTCTCTTTCTTTTCGTTTCATCTTTTTCCATCAATATTCTTTATCATTTCTTTTTGATTTTGTTTTCTTTTTTCTTTTTACCTTTGTTTCATTTCCATTTTGTTTTCATTATTTATCATATGTGACCCATCCACTCTATCCATATTGAATATTACTTCACTTCTCAGATGTTGTTATTCTGTTAGGTGTGCGCTTTAGTAGACGTTAGTAAACCTGTATGGTGAAAGCGTGATCAGAAATTCTAGGGAGAAAACTAAAACTAAAACCAAAACTAAACCAAAACTAAAACCAAAACTAAACCAAAACTAAAATCAAAACTAAAACCAAAGCTACTAAAACTAAAACCCTAGAGTACTGCGTAAGGATCTACTAGAAATCAATACCTAATGTTGAACGGACACCTTTATTTTCTTTTTATTATTATTAATGTAAATTATTATTATTATTATTAATGTAAATTATTATTATTATTATTAATGTAAATTATTATTATTATTATTAATGTAAATTATTATTATTATTAATGTAAATTATTATTATTATTATTATTAATGTAAATTATTATTATAATGTAATAAATATAAAATCATTTTTTGTGATGTAATTTATAAAATTACTATGATATAGTTATGATGTCAAGTAAATATAAAAACATTTTCGTAATATTAATTTGATGTTAATATGTTATCACTACAATATGGTTACGATATCAAATAAATGTTATAATACTTTGCAATGTTAATTTGATGTTAATATATTATCTTTATAATATAGTTACGATATCGAATAAATGTTATAATACTTTGGCAATGTTAATTCAATGTTAATATGTTATCTTTACAATATAGTTATAATGTCAAGTAAATGTAAAAACATTTTTGTAATATTAATTTGATGTTAATATGATATTTTTACGATATAATTACAATATCAAATAAATGTTATAATACTTTGGCAATGTTAATTCAATGTTAATACGTTATTGCTATGATATAGTTACGATATCAAATAAATGTCGTATAGTGATTGCAGAGATATTGAACCAATCAATATTAAATAAACATAATTAAGACTAACTTAATGACGTCAATTCGAATTTTTGTTAAAATATTGCAATGATATTGTAATGACATCATTATGATATTTATTCAATATCGATTATAAACTTCAAGTTTCAGCAAAGAAGAATAAGACGAATTGAAAGAAAATGAAGGGAAGCAAAGGAAAATGAAAAATAACAAAAGAAATAAAAAAAGCAATGAAAGAATCTAAGGATTAATGAAATGAAACAATAAAAAATCACAGAAGAAATCGTGAAAAAAACAAAAAATGAAATGAAAAAAACAAAAGAAAAAGTGAAAAATAAAAGAAAAAAGTGAAAGAAATGAAAGAAAAAGTAAAAAAAATGAAAGAGACAATGAAATAGATAAAGGAAAGTAAGAGAAATAAAGGGAAAATAATACAAGAAAGACCAGAATACCCACCCATAAAAAAAAGAAAGGAAAATCAGTTAATATCATTTTAAAGAAAATAAACAATGAGAAAGAGATAAAAAAAACTTATGTGAATATTTACTAAGATAGTACACGTCTAAAGAAAAGACAAAAAGGTTAGTAAAAACAAAGAAAAGAAAAGAAGAAAAAATAAAAAAAGTAAAACTCACCTTAAATTTCTGCCAAAATGGAACTAAAAACAGCCACGCTTAAAAAAAAGAATGAACAAATTAATAAAAGCCAAAAAAAAAGATAATAAAAGCAAAAAAACTATCTATTACCTTCTCAAAATTAAAGAAGTAGCTAAAGGTCATGTCTAAAAAATCTAAAAAAATATGAAAAAAAGAAATAAATAAATCATTTAACACACTGTATAAATTACATCATTAAATCACGTATATCACGTTCAGACATACTGTGTAAATTAAGAAATTTTCTATAAAATTATATCAAGTAATCAAATATTATACTAGTATTTTATTATTTATTATTGCATTTGTAATAATTATTACAATTATTATATTATGTATTATATAAAAAATAAAATTAAGCTATTTTAATGAAATTATCAAGATTCATTTATCTTGCAGAAATAAATCATTGCTTCAAAACTTCTTTTTTTAACTTTTTGATAAACTTCAATTTTTCTTTTTTTACATCAAAATTATCTTTCTGTTACCCAAAATACAAGATTACCTTATCGTAAAGTTCAATAGCTTCATTATGAGTAATAAGTGGCAAAGAATTAAAGTCTAATTCATCTGTTTCCTTTTCTTGATTATTAGGAAGAATTGTTCTTGTCATATTAAACAAATTCATCAGCAGTAAGAGGGTTTTCAAGACTAAAATCATTAATCAAATCCTAAAGTTTTTTCAATTTTTCATATAATTAAGATAAACTAAAGTTTTGGCATCAAAATCTATATTAATTTTATCATTTTTATTTTTAGGTAAAATATCTATTTTTAATCAGCAATTTTCAATTGTAGATTGTGTAATATTATTCTATACATATACAATATATTTGATGCACTTTTTAATATTAATTTCAACAGGTTCAATGCCATATTCATTATAGTTATCAAAAGATTTGATTTTATTATATCATAATAACTTTTAGTATTATACCTAAAATAAAAAAATTTGATTTCAATTGTTAAAGTATAAAAAATAATGCAAATATTATTTATCTTAAAACTGTTGATAATTTCTTGATCACATGGTTAGAGATGTGCAGTAGTATTTGAAGGAAGGAATTCAATTTTAACATTGGTGAAATTTGTAATTTCATATTGAGAATGGGTAGGTATATTTTCAACAAGAAGAATAATATTTTGACCTTGCATTCTTATTATTGAATCAAGTTTTTTAAGATATTCATTCCAAATGAACACTTATATCCAATTCTTTGAGTTCTAGTAATAATTTACTAGAAGAGTATTCTTGTTAATATTTTTAAGGGCTTGGGAGATTTTTATATTTATGTATAAATAATGGTTGCAACTTTTCACTTCCAGTTGCATTACAAGTTAATAAAACAATTACACAATCCTTTGATTTTTTTGTCCTAGCAACTGGAACATTGGATATAATGCGATTAGGCTGCATTTTTTAAAAAAGACCTATCTCATTATAATTAAAAATATCTTTAGGATCATAATCTTTTAGAATTTGACACAGATTTTTATACATTGCATTAAGATTCTGATATATTTCTTGTAAATTCCAATACTGACTAAAATAGCTTTATTTCAAGTGTTCAAAAATACTAGAAGTATGTAATTAAGGGTAGGAGGTAGAGGGTTAACCTGAAAATCAGGTTCTTATGATTGGCTACATCAGGAACTTAAAAATTGGTATTTTAACATGCTGATAAATGCTGTAAAATTCAATGTGATGAACATGGCAATGATCAGCACTATGCTAATGTTGGACAACGTATTGATCGATTTAGTGTTGTTTAACGTTCTATTTAGTTTATAAAATACTACATTGATTTAATATCGGTCAACATATTAATTGATTCAACAAATTGAAAATCATGAATATCACGTGATATATCAAATATTAACTGCGCAGTCTGATAATCATTTTTAATTTTAGAAAATTTTTTTCTTATGAAAAAAGTAAAAAAAAACTAATAAACGTAAAATTTTATTTTTTCATTCACTTTTTTCACTTTTTACCCTTTCCCATTCCCATTTCCTTATTTCTTTCGCCATTTCCATTTTCCTCTTTTCATCTTTTCCCATTTTTTTCCCTTCACTATTTCCCATTTTCCTCTCTTTTACATTTTCCATTCTTTTTGTTACAGTTTGTTTATACTTTCTTTTTCAGACTTTTTAGATCCTTCTTCATTTCAACCTTTAAACATGTAAGAATAACAGAGAGGATTTCTTTACTATTTCTTTAACAAAACGCTTACTATGCGTTTCATTCCTTTATTTTTTATGAGTCTAGAAACACTTATTTTTGGTATTTTGCTTTTAAGGAAACGTTTTCTAGTATTTCATTCATTTTTTAGACGGTCTGAAACAGGAAGATTTCAACTGAAACTTAAAATGAGTCATTCAAAACTTTTTTATTTAAGACCTTTTTCTAAAATGTTTACTAACGTCTAAAGAACATGTGAAATTTGAGGGTTAGGTCTTTTAATTTCCCTTTTTAAAAGAAAATTTATCTTTTTTAATGAAACTTTGTTTTTTTTTTTTTCTTTAGGTTGACGTGTACTTTTGACACTTCAAGATGATTAAAATAGACAAAGTTTTCTTTTCATTTTCTTAGACAAGTCTTTCAGATTTTTTTAGACATGTGGGCTTCTTTAGACATGTAGGCTTTTTTTTGGACATGTGGAATTTCAGTAAGAATTCTATCTTTTTTTGAATATATTATTCCTCACAGGTCGAATGGAGTCAAATCGGTCACCAATCAGTTATGTGACTGATTGGTAACCGATTGGTTACCTATTGATGACTGATTCTTTCAATCGGTCATCAATCAGGTATAAAATCCAAATCAGTTATCAACCGGTCATATGACTGATTGATGGCCGATTGATGTACAGTTGAATTTACCGATTATCAATAGGTCACATATCAGATTGATGACTGATTGGTTGCTAATTGGCTTATTATATATTAGCAGATTTTTAGATTTTTTCAATAATAACGTTTTATTTATAAAACCATTTTAAACTCTGATAGAAAATTTTTTTTGATAGATTTCCTGAGATTCGTATTGATAAATAGAGATTCTTTTTTTTTTTGAGATTTCTAAGAGTTCGTATAGGGTATCTAATAGAAAATTTTTTTTTATTTTCTAAAAGTTCATATGAAAAGAGTTCGTATGGGATATCTAGTAGAAAATTTTTTTTTTAAGAGATTTTCTGAGTTCAGTTCGTATGTGATATCTAATAGAAAATTTTTTTTTGAGAGAGTTTGTATGGGAAGAGTTCGTATTTTCTAAGAGTTCATATAGGAAAGGTTCGTATGGGATATCTTTAATAGAAAATTTTTTTTTAAGAGATTTTCTAAGAGTTCGTATTGAAAGGGTTCATATGGGATATCTGATAGAAAATTTTTTTAAGATATTTTCTAAGAGTTCATATGGAAAGGGTTCGTATGGGTCTATGGGATATCTGATAGGAAATTTTTTTTTTGAGAGATTTCCTAAGATTCGTATAGGATGTATTTGATAAATAGATTTTTTTTTTTAATTTCTAAGAGTTCATATGGGTATCTGATAGAAAATTTTTTTTTTGGGATTTTCTAAATTTATATGGGAAGAGTTCGTATTTTCCAAGAGTTCATATGGGAAGCGTTCATATAGGATATCTTTAATAGAAAATTTTTTTTAAGAGATTTTCTAAGAGTCGTATAGGAAGGATTCGGAATATGGAATATTTTAATAAAGATTTTTCAAGTGTTCATATGGTAAGGGTTCGTATGGAATATCTTTGATAGAAAATTTTTTTTGTGATTTTCTGAGTTCGTATAGGAAGAGTTCAGAAGAGTTCAGAAAAGTTCGTATGGGATAACTGATACAAAATTTTTTTTAAATTTTTTAGGGATGGGATTCTTTAATAGAAAATTTTTTTTGAGAAATTTCTAAAAGTTCATATGGAAAAGGTTTGTATGGGATTCTTTGATAGAAAATTTTTTTTTAAGAGTTTTTCTTAGAGTTCGTGTGGGAAGAGTTCGTATGGGATATTTTGATAAAGATTTTCCAAGTGTTCATATGGGAAAGGTTCATATGGGATATCTGATAGAAAATTTTTTTTGAAATTTTCTAAGAGTTCATATGGGAAGAGTTCGTATGGGATACCTGATAGAAAATTTTTTTGTGAAATTTTTTAGGGTTCGTATAGAAAGGATTCACATGGGATTCTTTGATAGAAAATTTTTTTGAGAGATTTTCTAAGAGTTCATATGGGAAGGGTTCGTATAGGTCTATGGGATATATGATAGGAAATTTTTTTCGAGAGATTTCTTAAAATTCGTATAGGATATATTTGATAAATAGATTTTTTTTTTTTTTGATTTCTAAGAGTTCATATGGGTATCTGATAGAAATTTTTTTTTTAGGATTTTCTAAGTTTATATGGGAAGAATTCGTATTTTCCAAGAGTTCATATGGGAAGCGTTCGCATGGGATTATTTAATAGAAAATTTTTTTTTGAGAGATTTCTAAAAATTCATATGGAAAAGGTTCGTATGGGATTCTTTGATAGAAAATTTTTTTAAGAGATTTTCTAAGAGTTCGTATAGGAGTTCGTATGGGATATCTGATAGAAAATTTTTACTTAAGAGATTTTCTAAGAGTTCATATGGAAAGGGTTCGCATGACACAATGTGAAAGTGGGGGTTTAAGGACCGAAGGTCCGGCCCCCACTGAAACATTGTGTGTGTGGGTCACAGAACATTAAAAACAATATCGATTTTTCTTATTATATTAGAAGAGCTTCTATCAGCTCTAGAATCTTAATTTTGATATTATATTTCTTAATTCTGTGTGGCTTCTCCAACCTCAGAAAGTATATCGATTTTTATTAATATATTAGAAAAGCTTCTAACTGCTCTAGAATCTTAATTTCTATATCACTTTTTCAGTTATATTTATTAAATCTAACGAAAATAAATATATCAGGAATTGATTCTACAAGGATTAGCGCATTAATTAGCATATTTATTAAATAAGTCTAACGAAAATAAGTCTAACTGTCCTTAATACCCCATAAATAAGTCTAACGAAAAAATAAGTCTAACGAAAATATGTCTAACGGTCCTTATTATCTCATAAATAAGTCTAACGGTTTTCTTAAGTCTAACAAAAATATATCTAACGGTCCTTATTACCTCATAAATAAGTCTAACGGTTTTCTTAAGTCTAACAAAAATCTATAAATAAGTCTAACGAAAAATCATATGACTTTTTAAATCTAACGAAGTTTTCTATATACAAGAATGCCTTCTGTACAAGCTAGCTCATTAAATAGCATAATTGTTAAATAAGTCTAACGAGATTTTTGTCCCAACTTTTCCTTAATCAAGAATGGGTTCAATGCAGGCTAGCTCCGTAACTAGCATATTTTATATAAAAGTCTAACGAAATATCATCCTGTAAAAATTCAGAAGAAATCCGCAGAATTGTCCCAACTTTTCCTTAGTCAAGAACAGATTCTGCGCAGGATAGCTTAATAAATTTAACGAAAAAATTAAAGTCTAACTATTCCACCCTGCCAGGAATTTTATAAGTCTAACGAAAAATTATATATATCAGGAATTGGCTTCGTGCTGGCTAACTTCTTATCTAATACATTATTCATTTAAGTCTAACGATTCAACCCTACTGGGGAAATTTATTCTGGCTGGCAACCATCACAATATTCTCCCTCATCCATTTTTATTGGAAGGAGGCATACCTTGCAGAGAGTAATATTAAGAATTGCAAGCCTGTCTCTATGGGCGAACATTAATTGCTCAAAAGTTTCTTTTTGCATGTTTGATCGAAGACTTTTTTGTATTTCTTGTATCACTAATCGAAGTCTTTCTCCTATTTCTGATCGAAGACCTTCTGATCGAAGTCTTTCATAGTATTGAGTAACATAATAGCCTCTAACATGATCTGGGCATCGGCCACAAGCAGAAGCTGTAGGCTTTCCACAATCAGAGCATGGTACCCGTTTTTTAGCTTTCCAATGAAATCGGCAACCTTCTGGGCGAATGCAAGGGTTATTACAAGCCTTTCCAGTATTGCAGAGAAATGGGCAAGAATATCCGCCGATCATCCTTTTTTTTATTACTAGAATCGAAAAGATTAATTAATAATTAGTTAATGCTTCAGTTTTGCAATAGCTAGAACCGCTTTGGAAAGCTTGTAAATACTTATCTTCAGTAGGATTTCTATAATCGAAAAGTGATATGTATATAGGAAATAATTAATTAAAGAAAAAATTATATAAGCAAGTAATAGTGCGACGGTTAGAGCTAACACCATGGTCAGAAAAGCAAGAAGTGATAAGAAAGGTACAACCTGTAAACGTTGTGGACGAGAATGCTCAACTTCTCAAAAACTTCGTAAGCATCTTAAGCGAAAAAATCCATGCAAACCATTACAAAAGCAGAAGGAAGTAGCTTCTATTCAAACTCCAATTCAGGTGCCTATTCAAGAAGCTAACCAACAGGCTTCCGAAATCAAAGCACAAGTAGAAAGCTCTAGTGTAAATATGAGCAACAAGAAGAAGCCACATGTGGTAATCCCAACTTCAGTTCCTGAACTAGAACCCGAAAAGGAAGCTCCAGTACTTGGTGTCGACTACATCACAGAAGAGGAGGCAAAGAATTGGATCAGTCCAAATGCACGAAAGCCCAGAGAGCGAATTAAGACATGGGGAGCGAGATTGCAAAAACGTTGGAATGAATTAGATCTAAGTGTTGAGCCATGTGAGGCAAATGATCTAGATGGTTGTAAGACCCTTTTCCATGATCTTGAACTAAATGATCCAGAGGCAGTTCGTCTACCAACATTAAAAGAGTTAGAGAAATATGAAAAGATATCAGAGCCTAAAGCTGGCCCTGGACCTAGAACACAAGCTCATAGGAATGATAAATCTAAGAATTTGATTAATAAAGAATTTGAGCGCTTAGGAGAAATTACTGATGAACAAGAAAGAGACCTAGAATTTAGGGAGCAAGAAGAATTAGGCACGGCACTCAAAAGAAGAGCTATAGCCGTACATCGTGCAAAAGTTCCTAGATCTCATCCAGATAATGGAAGTGATATACGAAAAATGTTAGAAAGCCGAAGAAAACAATTTAAGGAATTACTTGAAAAAGAATTTGACAAGCGTGGGCAATTCAAGTTCGCTCTATGTTCTCTTACCAAATTTCTTATAGATGATAAACCTGGAAATGAAAAACAAGGAAAAAAGAATTCGCGAACTAACTGGCTTAGAAATAAGCAAATTATAGTCTACAATAGAGCTGAAATAGATGACTACTTAAGCGATGCCTTCGAACAAATCCTATACCAAGTGGAGGAGAGAGGAGGTAAGTCTAATACTTGAAAATATATTTGGGCGGTAAGACTGAATCTGGCGAGACGATTTGTAGTTCTTCTCTTACAAATGAGCGTCTAGGACCATTGTAAAGCTTATATAGAATAGGTTGATTTTCTTTTATTAAATAAGAATCAATTGTAAAAACTTCGGGAGACCAATTGCAATCAGTTGCTCTTCTTCTACCACCTTCTAATTCGCCGGGTTCCAATAAATGCCGAACTTCAGTATAGCTAGGTAAAAGTGGTTCATTATAACCAACTGGTCTCTTATGTTTGACAGAAGGTCTAGCTATTATTTTTTTACCTTTTAATGCCTTTTTTACAGCCTCGTTAGGAGACATACCTATTAACTTAGTGGGTGTATTATTATAATTATCATCATTTATACGAAGTCCCTTAACCCATGCTCTGGATCTATCAGTCAAAGGCAAATGAAAATCTACAGCATCTTGCCGAAAATAAGCATGCTTTTCAAATTCTTGATGGTCACGTTCAGCAATAGCTACACTACGTTTAGAATTAGCATACTGAATTTTTACACCATGACTAAGTAATAATTCCCTACACTCGCCCATAAATTCAGTATCTCTATCAATAATTAAAACATTTGGCCAAATAAGAGGGCAGTTTGGGTCATCATAAATTTTCTGAAATGCTTTAGCCACTTGTGCAGATGATTTATTGGTTAAAGCAAAACTACGGTGAAATCTAGTAGCCACATCTTTTATTACAAGTCTATGCTTATAAATTCGATTGCCTATTTTACAATGAGAAAGTGGTGTAGTATCAGATTGATGCACATCATTTAGATTTTGTATATCATTAAAAGAAGCATACTGAATAAATTTAGGATGGGGTTTGTGAATCTGATGTAAAGCCTGCTTGTTTAACCATTTTTTTATTACGGCTAAAGTGAACTCATATCCCACCTTCTTACAAGCATCCTGCATTTTTTCAGCAGTCCGATAATATCCCTCAGGTCTGTAATAAAGTTTCTGTAAAGTAAGATCGCGATCTAAGTCTCGAGCTTTCTGAGGATTGATATAAATAATTGGTTCTCCCATTCCAATTTTTTATAATTACGAAAAAAAGCTAGCATCTATAAAGTCAGATTCTATTCATTAGCTGAAGCACTTTTTTCCTTGCGCTTCTGCCTAGCCTCTATCTCCTTTTGTAAGTTCAGTGGAGTGTCAAACCTTAGGCGGATTGCAAGGGGATCATCTTCTGGCCTAATGAGATCAAATACAATAAATTCACCATTGCGGTCAAAAAAATATATTTCTTGATAATTAATCCTAGCTTTTCAAAAACTATGGAGTATTACGAGCTAAGCAAATTAGGCGAAACTGTACCTTCGAAAAAACAGAATCCATTTGCTCCTAAACTTCCATTTAGACTAGGAGTTGCGGGCACCTCTGAATCAGGAAAGACAAAGATGGTAGTACATCAGCTCCTAGGAAGTAAATATCCAAGAGTATATCCATGGATGTCTGGTGAAAAACGTGGTCATAAAATACCAAAAGGCGGATGCAAAAATTTCGGTGAAAGGTATATTCCGTGTGATGATCTAATTGTTGTCACGCAACACCAAGATGAAGAATTATGGGAAACAGTACAATGTTTTTATGAATTTATAGCCAAGGATAAGCAAGCTCCATGGTATGAAAATGTGAGATTCAAGCTAATCGCACCTGAAGATCTACCTGATATTTCATCTTTCAAAAGAACTGGCCGATCTACTGTTATAGTCTTTGATGATCTTACCGGCGAACCTCTAGCAACTCAGCTAAAAATCGTTCCTTTCTTTAGGTCAGGCAGGCATGAAGGAATTAGCTCAATTTATATTGCCCAGCGTTTCTATGAAATCCATCAAAATATACGCGGAAATTGTAAATATATTTCGTTGCATCGTGAATGTGGAACATTAGATAGTATAAAACGAATTCTTAAAGATATGTATGATGATTATGAGCCTCTAGCAAAAAAAGTTTATGAAGTGATAAAAAAACATTTTGTGGTTATTGATATCCGAAGACCATCTGATGACCCCTTATCAATTAGATTTAGATGGGACAAACCTTTAAAGGATTGGCAAAATGATTGAATTCGGGATATTCGTGCTTTGTGGCCTCATCCATATCCATAAGGTAAAGTTTCATAGGGGGTAGTCCTGTCTTTTGGTTCTTCTGCATATCGGATTGGAAACCCATAACTCTTATTTCTATAGTCTGGATAAAAAATTTCTTTCTTTTTGGTTGGATGAAAAAATCGCCTGTATATATGCCATATAATTAATATTACTGTGAAGGTAAGAATAACAAAGAAGAATATAAGCATTGTTTTCTGATCATTAACTAAAGTATTACTATTACCTCCTAACGCAATAACAGGTACGGCTGGAATACTACCATAATCTCCTTTTCCATCAGGTTCGCGCTCTGAGTAGTGTGAAGAAAAATGGGGTATCTCTTCTACTACTTCATCATGCTTATAATCATTAGATGATGAGGCTGGGTCCGCTTCTGCACTACCTATTTTTGAATCATGAATTATCTGATGCGGTTGCGAAACAATCTGATCTAGTTCATCTTCCAGATTACTTACCCTGGACCTGAGACAGAAAATTAACCCATCCTTAAATGATGAATTTTGCGTAACTTTCTCCAGTTCATTTTCTAATTCCTTTGCTTTAATCTCAAAAGAGGGATTGCTACACAACTGGTTAGTATTGGAATCCTTTAATGAAACTTTTTGCGTAGCTTGTTCCAACTCAGCCTCCAGTTCATTTATTTTAGTTCCAAGAGAGATGATATCAGAATCCTTCAAAGATGAAGCTTTTTGCATCGAAGATATTATACTTTCCAGTGATTTGACTGTAGACTTTAGCGATTCTATTTCTTTTAACTGCTTGGCATTAAGATCGGTATGAGACTTTCGTTCGCAAGTAATTTGGGAAACCAGCTTATTATTCAAACCATTTAGTTGATTAGCTAGAGGGATCATTTAATTCATAGATTTTTGCATACGCTCATTTTCTTCATAGGAGCGGTCTAGATCATTTTGTATACTCTCATTTTCTTCATAAGAGGCGTCCAAGGCGCTTCATTGGGAAATTTTTTCAGGGGATATATATCGATGAAAAGGTCACGTAATGTATATCGTAAATAATCAGACTCGTCGAGTGCTATCGATGTGGATAAATAGTGATAAATAATCGTGATTAACCTGTTACAATAAACATTGATATTCATCAAGGGGATATATATCGATAAAAAGATCACATGATATATATTGAAAATGATCGGACTCGTCAAGTATCAGTATCATCAAATAATGATTATTATTTTATCAGTTATAGTTAAATAAATGCTTGTCAAATGTGACTTTATTACATCAATAAAAATTTATACATTTGAAATCTATGCTAAATCTATGCTAAATCTATGCTAAATCTATACTAAAATTATACAAAATCTATTGTGCTTCTAATCGGATCCCAATATGCCTAATTGAATCTACAAAAAAAAACAAATAAAAAAACCGTTAAAAATGTTTTAATAGTAAAAAATAAAAAATTTTAAAGTTCGAAACTTGCCATCTAAAGTCCAATCAAAGCCAGAATCTACAAAGGAGACAAAACGTTAGTAATCATTTCTTTTAAAAAAAATAAATTAAATTAAATTTCGAAGTATATAATTTCGAAACTTACCACTAAGGATCCAACAAAAACCTACAAAAAAACAAACATTAGTTTTTAGCGTTTCTAATTAATAAAATTAAAAAAAAAATTCATTTTTTTCGTTGTGAAACTTACAATTCAAGCGTTTCCAGTACATTCCCAACCCGAAATCTACAACTAATTAAAATTAAAAAAATAAGTTTCGCAAAACTTGCGAAACTTACCATTTCATTTCCCATTCACCCAAAAGTCTAAAACCTACAAAAGAAAAAAAAAGAAATATTAATTTCTAATTTAAAAAATTAAGTTTCGAACATTACCAGTACCCAATAGCCAAAAAAGAACTGGAGGTAATCTACAAAAGAATAAAGAAACGCATAAGTTAACATTTCTTTAAAAAAAAGTAAAAAAAATTGTTGGTGTTGCGAAACTTACTATACATTTCGGCGTTCCAGTATCCTGAACCCAAAAAACTACAGAAAAAAAATAAAGAAACGTCAATAAACGTTCCTAATTAAAGAAAATTAATAAAGTTTTGCAACTAAAAATTACGAAACTTACCATTTCGAAGTTTCTAGTATTCCAATACCAAAACCTAAAACAAAATTAGAGAAACGTTAATTAACATTTCTAATTAAATAAAATTTTAAAAAACGTAAGTTTCGCGTTGCAAAACTTACCATCCTGGTGTTTCCAGAGTCCCAACACCAAAGCCTACAAAAAAAAATATATAAATGTTAGTTAACGACTTAACGTTTCTAATTAGTAAATAATAAAACAGAAAGTTTCGCAATGCGAAATTTACCCATTCTGGTAATTCCAACGCAACAATCTACAAAAATAAATGTAAAAATGTTAGTTAATGTTTCTAATTAGCAAAAATCAAAATAAAATTAAGTTTTGCGAAACTTACCATCTAGTATCCCAATACCGAAACCCAAATCTACAAAAAAAATTAATAAACATTAATAAACGTTTCCAATTTTTTATAAAAATTAAAGTTTCGCAACATCTGTTGTGAAACTTACCATTTCCCGTACCTCACACGTCCAATGCCCTGAAGTCTACAAAAGAAAAATAAATAAAACGTTAGTGATCGTTTCGTTAAAAAATTAACAAAAATAAACCTCCATACCAAGTTCTCCACATGTCCGAATACTTTAAAGAACCAGCAGTCTACAAAAAGAAGAAAAAAAGAAACATAAGAAACGTTTCATTAAAAAAGATAAATTAAAAAGACTAATTACCAAAATTCAACGCACCTAAACCCGATGAAAACTCTCCAAAAGAAAAGAGATAAAATAAACCGTTAATAAACGTTCTGTATAAATAATTCAGAACATTCCCCCCCTTACCAAAATCCATGTCCAAGAGTTTCGAAAAAAACATTATAATATACTTATTGTTCACAATTATATTTTTTTTTTAAAAAAAAAATCGCGAAAATTTTATAGTGAATAGGCTATGAAAAAAAACGTTCCGTCTAAAAAAAAAAGAAATAATCGAAACATTAATTAACGTTTCATTAAATAAATCAAGTTAAAAAAATCATCCGATTTCCTATTAGAATCTATCAGACCCTACCGAAATCTGCGTTCAAAGAGATTCAACCAAAAGTTTTTTCATTATCTGGTAATATTGGAACGATTAATGTCTTCAAAATACGCATATTTATAGCTCGTTTTATATGAATTATTGCTACCAAAGGTTAAAAAACCGGTCGCTAAAAAAAAAAGTCTACGATATCTACAAAAAAAAGAAAAAACAGAAAAAAAAAGTTTAAGATAAAAAAATATTAAAAAAAAAGTTAAAAAAATTTTGAAGCAACTGAAAGTTTCGAAATTATAATACTTATCCAAAGTTCAAAAGATCGACCAGAGCCGATATCTATTAAAAAAGAAAAGAAAACCGGCTTAGAAAAGAAAATAAAAAAAAATAATATTTAAAAAAAGTTTGAAACAAAAACTTCGAAACATACCTATCCAAAGTTCAAAGGAGCCGATAAACAAAAGAAAGGGAGAAAAAAGGGGAGAGCTAAAGGGAAGGGAATGGAAGAACGAAAGGGAAGGACGAAAGATAAAGTGGAAGGGTGAAAGAAGAGAAAGATGAAAGAAGAAGGAAGAGAAACGAAAGTTAAAAAAAGATTAAATTGATTATCACTTATCACGTGATACATCATTTTTTATAAATCGAAACTTTTAATTTTTTTGTTAGATATCGATTGTCGCAACAATAAATAAATATATAAATAAATTATTTTATTTATTTTTTTTTTTTGACTTGAGCGATTTTTACCTGTTTATTAACGGTTATGCCTAACGCAACAGTTGAAATTTGTACTGATTCACTAATTCCCAGAACGATTCTCTAACCTTAAAGCATCACATACTTCTCATCGGATCAACTGGTCACTCACCAAACTGTGGATACATCACCACCATGACGATACTGTTTGTAGTGATTCACATACAAAGTTACAAACCACGTCAAGTTTCAAAATCAAAAGTCTAACGCATCACTTACCCACAGCGGATATTTTACAATGTAACTACCCATCACTACTATCTGAAGATGGTTTGAACGAACACATTGGATTTTGCTCTAGTCACGAAGTGGATATTAACAAAGCACTTCAGGAACACTTAGAGACTTAACTTTAATCATCACACGATTTCGCATGTTAATAAAAAACCAACAAAATAAGGACGGGATGACCAAAAAGAAAAGAACTTTTGATCAAATGACTCGACAACATACTTCCAGTCATATAAACAATATCAGAAATAAACGAACATATACGTGGTTGCTTTCCCTGGTTTATATTAAGATGAATACTTCGATCTATGTTAGTTTTTCTTCTTTTTTTTCTCTAGATTTAACCGATTTTATTCTTTTTTTCCAATATAACGGTAAATAGATAACTGACTGAAGCCTAGGTTACTTTTTTTAAAAGGTGAAACGGTGAGACTTTGGACATTAGTTGTAGTACTTAGTCTAGCTTTTGTCTACTGATTAATGTGAGAGAACGTTCTCATTATGTTAAATAAATAAATAAATAAATATTTTTTTTTCAAAAGATTAAGTATAAAAAAAATACTGATAATTATTTCAAATATTTAAATTAAATAGTAATAAAAACTTTGAGGTAAACCGAATGACCATAAATTTTTGTGTAATTTTTTAAAAAAAGTATTTTATCACTTAAAAAGAAAAAGAAAAAAAAACTGTAACATTATAAAACATTTCTTTAAATAATTTTTCAATGGAAAAGAGAGAGGATAAGAGAAGGTGAAAGGAAAAGGGAAAGATAGAAGTGGAAAAGTTTAAAAAAGCTTGTTTAAACTTTAACTGATTTCCCCTGCATATCTATCAAAAATGTCATGAAACATTACGCGACTGGTGTTACATACCTTGATTTTAAGTATGTATCGATACTTGATGATTAATTTCATACCATATAACTTATCTCTTACAGATGATATATGTTCTTCTGTTAACTCGGCACATTTTACAATTAAGCAATCTACAAAATAGTCATGATATTTAATTAAAAGAACGATAATGATGAAAATAATTGTCAAATATCAATTGCCGTAATTATCTTAATGATCGTCAATAATACCAAACTAATTTCAATAATTATCAAAATCGTTAATTATCAAAAATTAACATGTTTGCTATCTTTTGATAATAATTAATATCAAAAATTATCAAAAATTAACATGCTGATTTTTTTCATTAATTATTAATATCATTGATTAACGGCAATTAATTTAGGGTTAGATTAATATTCTTAGTATTCATTTGTATATGAGTGCGTTTTATGATTTATTAATGAAACAATAAATAATGGATTTAACTTGATTATTTTTGATAATTGTCAATATCGCAAATCATCGTTGAGATTATTTTCGATAATTGTCAATATCGCAAATTATCAGTGCGATTATTTTTGATAATTGTCAATATCACAAATCATCGTTGAGATTATTTTCGATAATTGTCAATATCGCAAATCATCGTTGAGATTATTTTTGATAATTGTCAATATCACAAATCATCATTGAGATTATTTTTGATAATTGTCAATATCGCAAATCATCGTTGAGATTATTTTTGATAATTGTCAATATCGCAAATTATCAGTGCGATTATTTTCGATAACTGTCGACATCGCAAATTATCAGTGCGATTATTTTCGATAATTGCCAACATCGCAAATCATCGTCGAGATTATTTTCGATAATTGTCAATATCGCAAATTATCAGTACGATTATTTTAGAAAAAGTTAAATATCGTTGTATAATTGTGAGATAATTATCGAATATTATCACATTATGTTGACCATCGATTTATAAATACGATATTTATCGATAAAGTGATAATTATCGATGTATATCTTCTGAAAAAATTTCCTGATGATGTCAATATTCAAAAGTAAAAAACAGTTCCCTGAGGGAACGATCAGTCATATGATTTTGGGCGAACTAAGTTCGCTGAAATTTGCCAAGGAAAAAAAATATTATATAGTACACTTGCTTTATTAATAATATAACTTAATAAAAATTACATATATGGAATTGTTTTCTATTCTATGAATTTTTGGGGGTCGAAACCGTTACTGCCATCTCACCAGAACTATGCTCACTATCTCTGGAATAGGAATCATATAATATCTTATGGATTGTACATGCGACAGCCATTCTTAACGTCATCAAAGCATGGATAAGCTGGTATATGGCACTTGGTGAAGTCATATGTAGCGGAATCGGTGCTTCCTCTATTAGACAGTACTTGTAAATACCCGATTCTCTTCGCATACCATAACATCGCCCACAATGTTTATAGAAAATATAGATAATATCTGCCTCTTAGATGAAATATTAAATACCCTCTTAAGCTTTGATATTTTTCTGGTAGTGTCGATAGAATCTTTAGAAAATCGGATTAATTTTTTATGGTCTCGCTGGCGCTTGTCTTGACTGGAATCTGGTCTGCCAGTTTCGAGGTATACAATTTCAAGCTCCGCACCTTTCTCTAGTTGGACTACGGTCATGTAATCAGGTTTCCGTGCATATTTACGAGATCCTTTTCGTATAGTGCTAGCCGAACTCCCCTCTTCACCCCTATTTAAGAAAAATCATTAAATAAGAAAAAAATAGCGCTGCAGAGTCATTTTATAGCTGATACTAGAAGTAGTACTTACTATATATCTCATACAGCAGGATTTCCAGGCAATTCACTCATTACTATATTTATTAATGGCGCAAGTACTTCACAGACATACGACCCTTCGTTAACCGGTTTCCCCTTCTTTGTATAGGCTTCATACTTAGGTGACTTCCAGACTTTAAACCTATAAAAAATCCCGCACATTTTCATTATTTATGCTGTAAGCTAACATATATATATAAAAGCAGGGGCAAAGCTTAAGCGAACTTACAAAGATTCTAGTACCCGTCTTGCCATTTCTTGAAGCCTCTCAGAACTATTTAGCCATTTCCTAAATTCAACATTACTCAAATCTTCATCCAAATTTATCTTCGACTCCTCATTATGAATTATTTCTCTACAAGTATCCAATATCATATCATTATGATCTAGCTTGTATTTCTCGAAAGGTTTCTTAAAAATATCGCAAAATGACCCAGGCATCTTTGTGAAAGGTTCCGATTTGATATCAAGGACTCCAGAACATATTGGATGATCGAATCCAAGGCTCTCGACATCTACTTTCTCTAATTCCGTTCCAATTCTTTCCCACATAGTTTTTTCATAGCCGACACTTTTACTTTTGAGCTGATCGACATCACGTATTAAAAGCTCTAAATTTGCGTTCGCATAATCAGGCCATGTTTCGACATCAATCACCAGAGCTTTCATCCCTGTGAGGGAGCATAAATCTTCGAATGCGGTTGCTACCTAAATATAGTTAACTTAACTTAGGCTTAATGTTGTTTTGATAAATTAAAATAAATATACCCTACGCGGGATCAGATTAGGTTTTCGTTTTCATAAAAAAAATATCAAAATGCTAGCAGTAAGTCAGCCAAAATGCGCGCTCGCTGGGACATATATATATAATTAGTTACTGCCATGCGGAAGCGATAGCATCACAACGGATACAGCGCATTCACTAATATATACATATGCGAGAAAACCTAAAAAAAATACATCATATCCACCTATTCATTATGAAAATAGTTTATTGCCCTTACCCGTTTAGCTAATTTTTTCCCGGTACCAAAACTTTGAAGTTTCTTTCTTCGCTCGACATCTTCTGAAGGGACTTGTTCTAATACTCGCTCCAGAACATTTTCAAAGTTCTTCACCTCCTTTTCGAGAATGCCCGTCCATTCGCCCTGCTCTACTCATACAAATAACGCTGTAGAGATTCTGACGATATCAAGGGGTTCTCTGGTTAAAAGGAACTCTTCCATGTTTAGATAGAATAAGAAGTTAAATGTTAGTGAAAAGCTTGCTAGGCGAAATAAATATAATATAAATTTTATAAATTTTAAGAACTTTTTGCCATACCGCTCTTTTAAATATTTTGCAATTCTCCATTTACATCCTCTGAGCCCGAGTTCATGTTGGGGAGAGATGGGAGAATAATGCAAGGCACTTTACGCCAAAAGTTTGTGTTAGAGAATAAGGGAATGTGGAATGTGCATTGAAGATCTCAACATTTACAATGGCGTTGGGGAATATGCATATACATACTTTTTTTATTTTACTTGCCTGACCGCTCAGTAATAAAGGCCTAGTTTATACAAATACACTCGTGCTTGTCGCTGTCGAAATAGCCTCTAGCTTCAGAGGAAATAAACTCATAAATAAATGCTATTCAGATAGATAGGGAAAAAATTCGAAATATTTTGGGGATCGATTTCTTATGTGTGATAATTAATTTGTCGCACAAACAGTCACACAGAGTTACAGATGATTTGTGGAGTATCACCTATTACATCATACAGTATATACTTTAACGAGGATCGAAAACGTGCTAATTTATGTCGCACATGTCAACATGCATTGTGGCTAGGCAATATATTATCACTTAAACGGTAAGAAAAATCAAGAGACGATTCGAGGAATATATGGGAGCCTCCAGATACTCAACAAGCCTATTGTCAATCCTGTAAATTTGCCTGCAAACCGTTTAAGGGATAATATTCAGGATCTGATGATCTGACACTGCAAGAATTTATATTCCAAGACGCTCACAGATTGATTTTTTAAACCATGAATCAGCCTTATATTTCTCAAATTCTGTAACTCTAATGAGATATTCAATGTTATCTTTATCAATATGATAATATTCAGGATTCTGTAACCACTTTAACTGGTTAGTCCAATCTGAACCTTTAACGATTATATAGCCTTGCTGGTATAATTTTTTAAAAGCAATACCATATATTACATTAGCTAATCTCACAGATAATTGCCATTTCTTCTCAATTATCCACTCATCATCTCTTGTAGGTCATGAAGGGGCGGGATAATTATCACGAGGAGTTATACCTAAGAGTTTCTTTCTATCAGGAGTACCATCATTCCTCACCGCCTCCCAAATTCGTTTTGCCAAAGATTCAGGTCTCTTCTTGTAATTCCTGTAAGCTCGCTGGATAACTGTTGCATAGAAATTCTCAAACTGATAGTTATATCGTTTTGCAATCAAGAATCCCCAAGATCGCTTCATTGATCTTCCTGAACTTTTCGAAAAAAATATATTATATAATGCATGTCTAATAAATTATGTGAATAGTTATATATCAAGAATGAAATCAGTCATGCTTAACGCTGGTCAAATCAGTTAGACAAACTTGATTACTGTCCCATTTCTCAACCTCATTGCAGTGCTTTTTGGATGATTGAGATTATAGTTTAGGGGTAATAAGTTATTTTGTTTTGCAAAGAGAGAAGAGATATATAGTTCGCTTGTATTACTCTTGCAATTTGGAGCGCTTAGAAAAGCACGTCTCTGTCTAATGCGCCTAATCCTTCTGCTGACATTTTCTAACCATAAAGCATAACTATATAGTTTTTCTTCAGCATAAATGCCAAAATTTTCTAGGATATAGTTATTATCAATTATACTAGTGTATGGTCCTCTGCGCCTGAATTTACCAAATTGATTTATCTGCAAATCATATTGATGGAAGCTCATCCACTTGTCCAATGGGATCCGCTGTTTCATTTCCATGTATTCTTTGAAATTTAGTTTACAAAACCTATTTCCGGTACAAGCAGTGGCCCAATGTTGATACATACCCCAATGTGTTCTATTAAAGCTAATGTCTCTGAATTTCTCAGTTATGAACTTACCCTCCAATGCGTTATAAACACATCTCACACCAACTGACAAGTGTTCTATTCCAAGATATATAAGTTCATTGCATGAGTAACAGATAGCCATTCCATAAAATGGATAGATTTTTTGTCCATCAACAAGATGTGATGATGCTTTGCGAGCATAAAAGCAGTCTTTCTCACCAAATGTATAATATTTTTTATTTCGAAAATACATTAGGCGATCCCAAATCCTATTTCTCCATTCAGACGGAGTTTCAGTATCGAAGATACAACGCATACCAATATATTCGATATGCTCCTCATAAGTACCCTCAAAACCACCGCCTAGTGGAGATTTAATCACACTTGTCATATTAATACACTTGGATATGCACAATAAATAAGACTTATAGCAAATTATAGCGATTTAGTGATTTATAGCTGATTTGGCAATAGTATACTCTAATAAATATCAGATTCATTTTTATTTGAATATTCAATTACAAGTATATTGGGATTTATATAGGGTCATATCCCTTCGGATTTTATATTTACATGCATATGCACAGCATCTTCAGCTAAAAAATCAGTTTGTAGCATGATGTACTGTATATCATATCACATGAGATCTCCCCTAGTTCCTTGCCAGTTTCTCGAAAGTTTAAGGAGAGTTCCAAGAGCTGACGAGTTTCTATAAATCATGAGATGATTGGCCAATCAGATTATTATGTTATGTTCGATAAGCAGTCATACTGGACGAAACTTTATTAATTACTGATAAAAGCAAATCATGCTTTACAATATTACATATAAAAAAAGTGCAAAACTTTGAGAACGCGCCATGTGGCTCGATCTCAGAATTCCATGATCATGTGATTGTTACATTTATTTACACTTGGCACATATTCCCTAAGTTGTATCGAAAGTTTATTACCATTAATAATGTTGGTTGATACATTTATTACATAATATGATCTTTGGATAAATTTTTGGTTTAATACACTTCTTGCAATATAATTTTATTAAAAGTAAGAGTACAAATATGCGAAATTTCTAGCAAATAGTTGTAAATGTATTACATAATTTAAAATAATTAAAATATTAGCATAATCAAATTCGTTATTACATAATGTAATTGCCTGATTTATTATTTGGACCTTCAATTTGGACCCATTGCATCAAAAATTGCTTCCTGAAGATCAAATAAATCAATAGCAACTCCTGGATTTACAAGAGGATAAGGGGATTGAGGAATCATAAAAGGTCGTGAAGATGCGATATGATAGAATGAAGGGAGAGGTTGTGGACAACCATTAAAAATACAATCACAATCGATGGTAAGCCATTTCATATGAGGCCCAGTGCAAAAATAGCTCTCCCTTCCATTGGCAAAAACAGATCCGAACTCAATCTATAAGTGACAAATAATGTGAGCCAAATAAGCAAAAAAAGGAAAATCCATTATAAAAATACACTAATCCTACCTCTTCGATTGGATCGAAAGTTGTAGCATTCGGATTTTGCCGAAGGGTTTCAGCCCGACAGAATTTTAAGCACTGTTAAGAATATAAAAGAACAGATTAAACAAATGAAGAGCAAAGAAGAAAATCACAAATTATTCAATATTATACTAACCCGCAAACGACGCAAAGGGCGTCTGGTAGTACCATTACGACGTCTTGTACACCAGTTACCTATTTTGATAACGATCACATCTTCACAGCGATTTGGGCGTAGCCAATAATCATTAATCTTTCTTCTTACATGAGCAAGTGTTTCTGAGGAAGCTACTTCAAAGATGATGGTTGGCCACGGATTTCCCTAAAAATTTAAAATTCACAATGAAATCTATATTTTCCATATCTTATAATAATATTAATAAAACATACATCTCGATCGCAAGGGTTTAGTGCCGGGTTCTGTGTCAGTAGACGCTTAGGTACAAAGCACGCGTCTGGTTCTTCACGTTCATTTGTTGGGAGGTTAGTGAATAAACCTAGATGTAATAAAATTGGTTTTAGCAGAGCGAAATATGAACGCAGGCTAAATTCTTATTAGGACTTACTTTTTGCTCCCCAGTTCTCTACATCATCTTGCCGTGTTGCATTACTAAAAGCACTCAAAAACTGACGACTAAATCGAGTGTGTGTAACTTCGTGCGGACCAGTAGGTAACTCGATAATAGTTATAGTGCCATTTCGATAGTCAAAGTACTTCCTGGCCTTGATCTTCTCGACTCTTGTCATAAAATTGTTATATTTTGCATCTCTCGCCAAGATTAGAGGTAGTCTAATGAGACAAATCAGACTTTAGCATAAGCCAAATGTAATAAGTGATTAATATATTTACCTTTTCTCATCGATATCCAAAGAACCTAGAGAACCTTCCCCTGCCCACCATTCCTTTTCCTTTTCATTGGCTTCCTTTTCCATATTTGTATCCGTATCTGTATCTGTTTCCACGTTTATATCCACGTTTGTATCTGTGTTCACGTTTGAAACCATATTTACACTTGTATCAGAGACTACCAGGTTACTTAAATCATAACTAGAGCTTAAACTAGAACTGAGCCTAAGCTGGCTGGTGGCTACTGTAAGATCCGAGTTTTGACTGGCAATGCGCTGTGATCGCCGTTTTGGTGCGGAAGCACTTTCAACTTTGGAACCTTTTCGTTTCTTGGAGACATACGATAAAGAATATCTGGACGCGTCAGATTCGTCAGCAGAAGAAGCAGTCGACATGTTGCACAGTTTGCGTTTAGGTGTTTGCTTTGTTAATAGTAGATAAAAAGTAAAACCAAACGAAAGGAACAAATACTGTATAACGAAAAAAATCTGGAGATTGGCTTTATTTATAAATAGCGATAATAAGCGCAGTAGTCACGTGACAGCGTGAAGAATCTTCACGGAATCACGTGATAGATAATTACGGTCTATAATACTTTGAATCTGGGTACTAGATAGGCTTGAAATAGCGTCAGCACTAAATGATTTCACCCGCTTGATCTTGTTTGTTCCTATCCTAACAAACACCTTGTATATATTCCTTGCTTTCTGGGTTTTCTTACGCAAATTTGCTTCTGTAATTCCTGGAAGATGCTGTGTAACTTCACGGTATACCCGACTCCTAGCTGTTGGATCGGTAGCCGATGAATCTTGAGATCTAATTTCCCTAACCCTATTTTCGAACCCTTCAGCATATTTATACCAATATAAAATTTCATCTTGATTTGCCTTTGTAACGCGTAATCCAGCACGAGTTGCCTTTTGATATAATCGGGCTAAGCTTTGTGATACAGATCCATCAGCATCCTCCTCCTCATCAACATTTTCGGCTTTCTCTCCCTTGGCAGGCGTAGATAACTCTTGCAACAGGGCCTGGAATTTTTCTTGTTCACGAGTGATCCTTGGAGAGGTCCGTCTTCTTGATGAATTTCTTCTTGATTGAGATTCACTTTCTTGCACATTGGTGTCATCCCCGCTATTTGCATTAGATTGATTCTCCAAGTTATCCTGTGTAGTGGCGCGGATTTCATAATTAGAATTAGCTTGATTCTCCGGAGTTCTGGAGATATATAAAAGACGAGAGTGAGAACTGCTATTGCATAAATGTATGCAAGAATGGCCAGAGGCGCTGTGCATGGATTTTGCTCCGCTTACCTATTATCAACAGAATTAGACTGGTTATCATCATCATCCTCAATCATGATTGGACTTGTCGCCTGATCCTGCATAGTGACTTGCTTCGACTGACTCCCTTGTCCAGCACGAGAGCCACCTTCTACAAATCCTAGCGAAGCCATGAGCTCCTCATCATCCTGTCCAGTGTCAGTTTGTTTTTTCTGAAGATGATATTTTCCAGAGGCGAGTACTGCTTCTTCTCTAGTCAGCTCAATGATTACATTACACGAAGGGCATGTAAGAGGTGGATCGGTTTCTGCTTGCATAATATACTTCTCAAGACATAGGCGGTGGAAAAGATGTTCGCAATCCATCACAACAAACGATTGAAATCGGAATTTTAGGATTACTCTTTGGCAAATACTGCAAGGATTGAGTTTCGGAATTCTGCTGGGGATAGTTGAGATCTCTTGATTTCGAAGATAATTTAATGCAAGTACTTCGAGTTGGGAAGGCTCAGAAGTATCTGTTTGAATTTCAGAAGTGCTGGTCGAAGGTTCACTGGCTATAGTGGTGCTCGAAGGTTCACTAGTCATAGTGATGAATTGTAAAGAGTGAAGTGTGAAGTAATTTCTCCATGTTCACTCCTATTTATATTACTTGGGTCACTATGTGATTGCCCTTTCTT
Organism: Rhizophagus clarus; assembly: GCA_015698045.1. Lineage (NCBI taxonomy): Eukaryota > Fungi > Glomeromycota > Glomeromycetes > Glomerales > Glomeraceae > Rhizophagus > Rhizophagus clarus. The sequence continues at coordinate 112,808 of BLAL01000318.1, read as the reverse complement.
GAAAAGAAGCCTAAGCTAAAGTAAGAAGTTAATATTAGTGGTAATATTAATTCGAAATTACTTTAATCATTGGAATGTCAATCTCGAAAGCAACGCACCTATCTTGTTTTCCGTACACTAGAGATCCGCTGTGATCGTTGCAAAACATAAATGTCCCTGGATCTTCGCTGGCAATCTCATTGTTCAATAATTAGCCGATCCTGAGTTACAAATTTACCCTGTATTAGAATGCATTAGCTGGGCAATCAAAAAATAGCATATATGCTTTAGCACCTTCGACTAAATTTATCACCACTGGCTAAGAGATCAGATGCAGTATTTATTTTGCGATACATTCTATAAATATAAGGTTAAAGTACATAGCCAGGGTATATGATCACGTTTTTCGCGATACTTGTGACGCATGTAATAAGTTTTTTATTACTTCGTTCTCCAACTGCTTCTCTTCCAGTTTTGCGACTCTTTCTCTAAGCTCGGCATTTCTTGCTTCAAGCTCAGCTTTCTCGGACTCGAGCCCAGTTATCTTAGCCATAAGTCTGGTATTTTCTTCTCTAAGTAAGTCAAACTCGGATTCCATAACACTTTATATAAGCGAAAAAAATAAACGATATATATGCCAATCCCACGTCGCACAGCCCCTATTCATTCGGCAAGATTTTTTTCCGATATCTTTCTGCGCATTTCAGGTGATCGGTCTAAGCCACCCACATGACAAGATTTCCGTCTATGCTTTTACAGATACTATTGGGATACTATTCAAAGCCTGACCGAAAACTTGTATAAATTGGGTATGGGTTTTTTCCCATTCTTTCATAAGATTATCTAGCCATGCTGTACTTTTACGACTCTCTAGAATACCACGACGCAATAGCTCTTCACCGATCATCCTTTCGCGATCTGTTAGAAATTTATGATATTTCCTAGGATCTTCTTCCTTCCCCTCTATTGCTCCACAATAAAATCGCATATCAACCTCCAAGATACCGCGGAAGGATTCCCCTGCCCATCTTTTCTTATCAGCCTCAGTAACGATCGAAAATTTCTCGGGATCGAGGCCATGCTCAACTGCATATTGGTAAAGACATTCCATTTTATTTGGATTAGTCCTAGGAATCGGCGTTCGAGTTTTGATTGACACAGTTTTCTTTGCAATAGGTTTTGATGGTATATTCACCTCAGCTTTGGGCGAACTCTCTGGATCGATTCCTTTGGGATCACCAGTGACCGCTTTAGAAATCACGTAGTCTATAATATTTTGAATTTGAGTATTGTTAAGGTTCGAGATTGCATTTGCACTATAGGTAACTTGCTTTATCTTTTCCACGCCTACTGCATTAAATAATTTATATAATTTTCTGGCCCTAGACAGTTGCTGACGTAGATTAACATCACTAATATCTGGAAGTAGTTTTTTAACTTCTTGGTATACTTGCTGTTTTGCAGTATTGATTTTAACTTTGTTGATAGTACGAATTTCATTAATTCTTTTGTCATAACTTTCTGCAAAGCCATACCAGTGTAAAATCTCTTCATAACCAGAACGAACAGCTTTTCGAAATATATAGACTATACACTCGGCTGTAACAGAAAATTGTTGTTTTTTATCGATTACTGGTGGGGTGAGCGAAATTTCTGTGTCTATACTAGTGGATGGAACAGATAATTGTTGCATCAAGTCATGTTCTACTGCCTGCTCGGAAGGAACAGTGAAATCGTCATCCTCGGGTAAATCCTTTCTGGAGGATGAGTCACAGTCCAACCGGTTATCCTCTATAGATTTGTCAATATTTCGATCATGAAAATTGTGAATTTTATTCACAAAATTGCCGGATTTTTCCGAAATGCTCTGATCCCTTGGCTCATCTAAGTTATCATCATTATTGGTTTCTGCTATGTACGCAGGTTCGGAAGAGCTATCCTGGTCAGCCGATTCGCGATGGAGTTTCTTCTCCTTATTGCGTCGCCTAATATCTTCGCTGACGATTTTCTTATCCTCTTCATCCAAGAAAATATCCATCTCTTTCTCCTCCAATGATTTTTCAAGGTGGACTACACCTGAATTGAAATTAGATATGCTGTTATTAGGAGTACTATCATTTTGCAACTGCTTCTGTTCCAATTTCGTAACTCTATCGGTGGTATTTTTCTCTAGATCCTCAATTCTAGCATCACGTCTGTTATTCTCTTCCATCATCTGCTTATTCTGATTTATAAGCTCCGCATTTCTGGCCTCAACCTCGACAACCTTCTTTCTAAGTTCGTGAATCTCGACATCCCTGGCTTCAAATTCAGCAAGCTTAGAATTCTTGGCCTTGAGCTCAGCCTCAAGTTCAATGATACGCTGTTTCAATACTTCAAGCTCGGATGACATGATCTATATATAACTAATACACTGCTAATACATTGTATATAAGCATTCAAAATAAAAAAAATATATGTGATTTTGGGCGGGGCCCCGGCTGAAATTTTGCCAAGAAAAATTTTTTATTGATACACGTGAAAAATAAATACAAAGGTTCGGGATTTTACCCGTGATACATGACGAAGTTACATTTCTATCCTAAGCCCTATCTGTCCCTAAATTCTAATTCGATTTTCCTGCGAGGTTGCTCAGTGACTTTACCCTTTTTACTCCACTTTGCGAAGCTTCCACCGGCTTCTGTGCCTCCTCCAATATCCATACAATATGCCCGAGGACCTTTTCTACCTTAGCTTGCAAATTCTCATCTTTGTACACAACGGTCACTGATTCCGATAGCTTAAACGCTGGCTTCCCCTCATTATCTAGCGAACATTCCATAAAATACCATTCGGATGCATCGGTAACAATCCCAAATACCCTATCTACATCCTGTCCATTATCGATTTCATCTGCCTTGCGTTTACGTGACAATGTTGATTCCATCTGCACGGATGCCTGGGCAAATCCCTTCATAAAATCTTCCTTCTTAACTTCGATTACACCAAGGACTCTACCCGTCGAACGACACTCTACTGCATAATCGAGGTTACCTTGTCCATTTCGACCCTCGATAAGTTTTTCCGGTATGAGCTTGAAATTATCTTTGTAGAGCGAGACCCCGGAAGCGAGGTAGCAGTAAGAATAGATACTTTTCGTTGCCTCATTTGCCTTGTTGAGAGGAGTAACATCTTGACGAAGTTTTATTTCCGCCATTAGGTGCTTAATCACGGCTTTGGACTTATCACTATTTAGGTCTGCAGAACCACATGAAAAGGGAGGGAACACGTCAATGTCGGGATTCGGGTCATTGCTAATACCATAAAGCTGGCACACTTTTGGAAACGACCAATCTGAGAAAGGTTTTGATGGCGTCTCGATGAATACAGTAAACTTGAGTTTTTTATTTGACACGAATATGCGGAGGATTTCACGAAGGTCTTGATCGTTCCGAGGTGAATATTTGTCTCCATCATTCATTAGGTTGAGTTCCGCCCCATCATTTTCAAGTGCGGGTGGTTGATACATCTTGCGTATATATTCCTTGAGGCCTTCGAGAGTCGCATGTTCGATATTTGCGGTCCACTTATTTGGCTTCCGTTTCGGGTGAACAACGACGTCGAAATCTATAATACAATGGTCAGTTAGAAAATTCTCACGAAGTCTCTCTTCCAACTATTTTATACATACCATGTGTGGACTTGTTGAGTAATGCCTGCAACGAAGCGACTTGGTCAAGTAATTCCTGTTCACGGCTCGAAGTGGTGGTGGACTCTGGCGGAGAGACTAAAACATGAATATGTTCTTCGGGAGGTGAGTCTGGAAAGTATTTCGAAATCTTTTTCGTTGCAAGGAGCTCGTCCCCGTCATTGAGTGAAAGATTGCTTAAGAGATCGTCCTGATCGTCAGGAATTTCCTTTTTCCATAGTTTCAGGTCTTTGGCGTCAACATTAGCGAAAGTTTGCGGGTTTTCTGCCTTAATAGCTTTCTTTAGCTCACTAATAGGTTCGTCCCTGCTTATTTTAACAGAGAAAGCACTAGCGGTCGTATTTCCTTTAACAAGACAGAATAAAGTGATAGACATGTTTTCGGCTTATATAGTATTTTTTGCGAAATTTTATTGGTGCAAACTGGCGTATGTGAGGACAAGAGTAAAAAGAATTTATTTGCGAAAAAAATACTGAGGCCTAGTATATGTGAGAAATTATTCTGTTTCACAGACCTGCCGTATGATCAGCAATTGCATGGTGCCTAATCACTGCGCCTCCCTAACCGTGAAGACTCTTCTCACTTATCACCTGACGTTTTTTATATAGGCTAGTGGCTAGATTGGTTCGGATAAAAATGTTCGATATTGTGGCCGGATCATTACATGTGATAATGTACTAGTAAAAATAATACTTTATTTATGAAATAAAAAACGTTGCCGGAAGTCGGTCTACATTACATAAAATTGCGAATATACCGCTACATGATGTTTCAAATGAATACAATAATATGAATTTTATCGTTAGGAGGGTGCTGGGGAAAATGCCTAGAAATTAATTGATATGGGAACATTTCTTCTCCTCTGTCGCCTTGCCCATTATTATATTGTCTAATTTGATCGAAAATAGATATAACTACTCCGGTATCGATCTTGCGAAGAATAAAGTTGGTAGGAAGAATATTTTCAAATAATGATGGCCACCTTTCCTTAATCATAGGTCTTAACTGATCGACCGTCTCGTTGGTAGAGATCTTAAGCGTAGTAATACTATGTCTTGTTACACTTTCGGGCTCGGCGCTGGGGATAACAAGGCAATTAAGAGTTAAAGTATTGGCCATTGTCTGGTTCCTATTTCCAAGGACTCATGGTTAGAAAAACTCGCTCCCATACATACATAACTTCTGGCATATACATACCTTATTTTGCGTTAGCTACGCTAGTGAAACTATTTTACAGGAATGTTTTTTTTGCGGAAAGTTGGCTGAACTTCCACATACCCCTACATGCTTTATATATTGCTGGGAAAAGTTAAGGAGATAAGAAGAATGATAAGCATTGACGTATGATGCCAAGAGCTCTATGAAAGCACATGTAAACGGAATCCTCTTACCTTTTCACATGGAGATCTACCGGAGAGACATAGTTGGCTTTACGCCTGCTGATCTCGGAATTGCAAGTCCTCAAGCCTTTCACAACATATGCTTTTTTCGGCACTATTTACTTATAGGGGTGGTCCTGTGTTGCATGTAGACCTCCTTTCACATTTTTCTCCTGTTGGTTTGGGAAAAAATAGAGGTACTGGCTAGCGAATATATATGCGAAATTAATATGCGAAAATGACGTACAGTGATCAGCCGATTTTGTCGCACAATCTGTGGCCCAGCAAATATCTTCCGAGCTGGTGATCGGCACTCTATATTATTCGGAAAGTTGTTCTAGCGTTCCAAGCCTTTCTATCAACTCATCCAAAGGAAGATACATCCCCCATGATTTAACTTCATCTTGATTTGTAGGGGAAAGTCCGCAAAATAATTTTTTTCTAAGATCTTCCTCATCTAATCCGGAAAGCTTTCTAAGCCTTTCTAATTTTTGATAAAATTCCCTTACCGATTCATTACCTTGTTTCAGCTCTCCCACTTTGTATTTCTGTATTTCGGTAGAAAGTGTTGGATCTCTAACTAAATATTTAACTATTTCTTTTAAAGGTTTTTTAAACCCAAACTCTTCTACACGCTTTTCATTATCAGGTGATAATCCAGAAATAAATTTCACTTTTACGTCTATACTATCTAAATCCTTATCAAGGACAATAGCATATAGCTTTATCATTTCAAAGTATTTACTCACAGACCAATCGCCCTGCATAGGCGCTGGCATTTCTTTACTCTTTTCGGGTTCTAAGACCGGAGAGTTTGGTTGAGATGCAAAATCTCTATCACCTGTTCGATCTACGTGATTAATTATACTCATTATTGTCTATATAATGCACTATACCTTTAATAAAAAAATTATCGTACATGCACTGTGGCTCAGCAAAAATCTTCTTTCGAGCGAAAAGATCACCGCTCCAATAGTTCCGGTAAATTTATAACACCTAAATGCGCCATAAATAATATATGCTGTATCTTTAATCGAAAAAATGTGATTTTGCACCAATGATCACTGCTCCGGACTGGCTGGCTTAGAATAATCATCTTTTAGCGCAAACTCTAGCTCCTGTGCCAATCTATCCAATGTTAATTTAAGACCAATTATATAGGCTTCTTGTCGAAATTCAGGTGCAACTCCTGCCAAAAATACTTTTTTAATATTTTTATTCGCATCTTCTATAATATCATCTAAACTTTCCATATTGTGTAATTTGCTATTAAATCCCATACTTTGCTATATGAGCCTATATCCTTAATTGAAAAAATAATATTAATGTATGCATAGTGACTTCCCTACCTGCTTGCCTATACGCCAGAAAAAAATATATAATATTCATGTTAATGCTATAACTTGTCTTCCCTGTACATATTCACCATTCACTAGTCTAGCTTATAAAAAGCTTTACCGGAAGACAGTTAGATTGACATTGCTCTGAGCATTTGTTCTATTTCATCATCTGATCTTTCACGATTCTCCTCTTTAGCTATATGATAATAAAGCTTGTATAATTCTTCTAGGCTGGCATACAGATCATTATCTACATATCTTCTGCGATAATTTTCTAGCCTTAGAGTGTATGCCTCTTCGTTTGGAAACATCTTCGTTGCAACTGCCTTAATATAGTCATTCGGATTCTTTTCAGCTCGCAGTTTCTTTAGATAGTCTCCATAATTTTTCGCAAGATTATCATATTTTCTGCCTTTTCGCAATGCTGTTTTTATGACTTTGACTTGTGCAAGTTCTATATCCTTATGATCAACCATTTTTGTATATTTCTACTATAGCAATAGAAAAACTTTAATTAATGAAAATATATTCCTTAGAATTTTTTTTATCCGAAAAAATATTAGTTATAAAAACATCTATGCCTTGACACGAAGTTTAGCTTTCATAGCCCTTTCTTCTGCTTCCTCAGGAGATATTTCAGATGCTATCAGGCGTTTATAAAGTCCAATTTGCCAATGTCCATAGGGGAGTGTTCGAATCCCATCAAGTAAGATCCAGCGCTTGTTATCATATGGATTTAACCCTATCTTATTTACCTTCTCCAGATATATTTGATGATCATAATTACGAAGGCCATACATATCATGCCGAGTTAGTTTCTTATTTCTAAGACATTCTAGAAATCTATCATGCCGAAGCTCCCTTTTGACCACACATTTCTTAACACCCTTTGCCTTTTGAATACCATGCTTCTTTTTAGGGTCTTCAGAATCTGGGTCATCGGGAGTTTTAGGATCATGGCCTGCTGAAAGGACTGAATACATCTTTGGCTTTAAACATACTGATTCGCCTATTGGGTCCCCCTTTGTCTCATCCTTCATTAGAAATAAGTCTCCTGAATAGTTAAGATCGAAAATATCTGGTCTTTCTGCTCGATCTTTATATATGTCTTCAGTTTCTATCCACATTATGAGTGAGTCTGTATCTGTATAAAGTAGACGGGCCTTATCTCCATAGCGAGGCTTTATGTAACCGTACCAAAAGTTGAACATCATAGCCTTGCTAATGTCGAGAATTGCCTGCCCTACATAGATTGGTTTATTTAGAGTTACTGTACTTTTTAACATATGGACTGCTGTAATTCCCCCTTCGAATGCTTTAAAGCCTACATACAATGGTGAACTTGCTAGGCGCCTGATTTTTTTATCCTCTTCTGTTCGAAGTAGTTCGACTCTCATATGTTTACGGACATTTTCCATCTGTTTGCCAAATACCGCATTATTCTTTAGCTTATAATACATGACCCCAAATTCATCCCCAGTGGCCTTAGCTATTTTGCGTTTACGAATATTTTTCTCAATATATTCTTTCATCCATGGAGACTGCCGGAATTTTAATCCACCATGAATCTTTGTAACTTTCATCCCCATTTTCATGTATAGCTGAAGTGCACGATAATGGACCACGTAGTTCTTTTTGGGATAAAGGGTTTGGACGAGCTTTTCTCCTGTTGTATATTTTCCGCCCCCAACTTCTTTATCTTGCACTAATCTTTCATTATACAAGCTAAGCCATTCTTCTGGAACTATCTGCTTTTCTGGTGCTAAAGGATAATCTGCAAAGAAATCATTCAAGTGCACTGGGGCTTCTAGATCAACTTCCAATGTATATCCTATTTCCGCATCTGGTGCAATATTTTGTATGTCCGGAACCTCTTCTGGGCTTACTTTTCCCAATATTTCTGTAGGCATGTATTGGGTCATCGCACCTGAATATAAAGCATTCATATCCTCATATAATGTCCAAGTTGTAGGCTTACTAAAATCGTAATCTGGACATTTCGGATTATTAGCTTTGGCATATCGGTGACTTGCCATTGTCATTCCTCCACGGATACCATTTTCAACCATCAGATATTCGTCCATATCTGTCATGAGCTTGAGTTCGACTCCACTGCTCTTATATAATGAATCGTTGAACATTCCTGGTGCTGAGACGTAATGGGAAGGGTCTAAGCCATCATCTTGCAGACACATGATGGTATAGTTCATGAACACATCAGCTAGTAAGAGTACGTCTGTCTCAAGGTAAAGATCATGATAGTCTCCAAAGCTCTGCATCTCGAATGTTTGCCATATTTTTTGTGCATATTTGTAATCCTCTTTGCTTATATTTTGCTGACTAAGAATTGAATAGAATTCCTTTCTAGCTGGGAGGCTTGTTCTGTCGAATTTTTCCCATGCATTTGTCCAATCATATGGAAATACACCCTTTCGGAAAAGAAGTTTAATCTTTTCTATTGAATAACCTTTTGCAGTAAAGTGCTTGACAGTTAGGGGGAACTTTTCTGGGTTTTCTCCTAGACATGCTACTAACTTATCTAATCCCATTGCCATATGCTGAAAACTGTCAAGAAATCGGAGTTGACCTACATCCATGGCCTTATACTTTCCAATATTTTCTGGAATGCAATTTAGCTTATCAGCCGTGAACTTGCTCACAACTTTCATAAGCGGATGGGAATCATACCCACAGAAATTATGGCAGATGAGAGGCACTTTCGTCTCAAAAGATCCTATCCGCAACTTTTTATTGCAGGCATCATGTGCTGGACCTCGGAACTTGCCACTTATATGGTCGTGATCTTTTACTTTACGGTTAAAAGCACTTAGAGCTTTGCTATATTCCTTCTGTGCCTCTTTCTTTTTTGGATGTTCTTTTTCCATACATATTTCCCATTCTTTGATTTCTAATAAAATATGCTTTGCTTCTTCGAGCTTTTGTACTATCTCTGGTGCTGGTTTTAAAAAAGATCCCTTACAAATCCAGCATTCTGTCGCCTCATTGTATGCTTTAAGATCTCCTGGTGCCATTATTATTTCGGCCGGCACAGATAAGTCCTCCTGTATGTTTGCCTGCTCCTCCTCGATTTTTGTAACGAATCTTTCAAGTGCATCTGGACCTCTGTATAGATCATGACTCATAATCTTATAGTTAAGTGAACTATCCATACGAACAACTACATAACAATAGCCACACGGCTTGTGCATCTGTAATCTTTCGGTATGGGTTAACTTCGTCTTCTCTTCTGGGGTTAACTTTTCGGTTAACATTTCTAGATCCCAGAAAATTCGATATGGATTTGGTTGCATGCATTTATGATTATAAAAGGCTTTGATACTCCTATTCTTAACTGGCATTTGCGGTTGCTGAGGGGCATTATTTAGACCCTTGCATTTTGGCAAATGTTCATTGTATCTTATCTCTGAAGAGTATACATGAAGACAATAACGGCAGAGGTATTTTCGCCCTTTATGCTTACTATAATTGTATACAAGCTTATGTAAATCTTTGATAATACAGTAGTGGCTTCTTTCTTCTTCCGTAATTACTAGAAGATTTACTTGCTTATATTCATCCCCTCTTCTTTCTGAAACATAGCAAAATTCAAGACACTCATTCTGATTATGCCATTCATAGACACATAGACTAATCTCTAGATTATTTTCTTCGAATTTCTCATAAACTGGTGTTGAGACAGGTACCGGAACTGGAATGTTGTCCATGTTAAGTTCCTCTACAAAACCTCCATATAGCCGATGCGGATTTCTTTCTGGATGAACTTTAACTGGATGCAAAGCTCCTAGGACACTCCAGCCGAAACACCAGTCATCATCATTTTGAATATTTATAATTCCGTTATTACGTTTTGGCAAAGTTTCAGGTAATGGTATATGGGCAGTAGGGCCAATTGGATTGAAATCAGATATCTCTATACTAAATTCTTCTATATATTCTGGGTAAGCATCCGACATTTGGTATATTAGTTAGCTCTAACCGTCACACTATTACTTGCTTATATAATTTTTTCTTTAATTAATTATTTCCTATATACATATCACTTTTCGATTATAGAAATCCTACTGAAGATAAGTATTTACAAGCTTTCCAAAGCAGTTCTAGCTATTGCAAAACTGAAGCATTAACTAATTATTAATTAATCTTTTCAATTCTAGTAATAAAAAAAAGGATGATCGGCGAATATTCTTGCCCATTTCTCTGCAATACCGGAAAGGCTTGTAATAACCCTTGCATTCGCCCAGAAGGTTGCCGATTTCATTGGAAAGCTAAAAAACGGGTACCATGCTCTGATTGTGGAAAGCCTACAGCTTCTGCTTGTGACCGATGCCCAGATCATGTTAGAGGCTATTATGTTACTCAATACTATGAAAGACTTCGATCAGAAGGTCTTCGATCAGAAATAGGAGAAAGACTTCGATTAGTGATACAAGAAATACAAAAAAGTCTTCGATCAAACATGCAAAAAGAAACTTTTGAGCAATTAATGTTCGCCCATAGAGACAGGCTTGCAATTCTTAATATTACTCTCTGCAGGGTATGCCTCCTTCCAATAAAAATGGATGAGGGAGAATATTGTGATAGTTGCCGGCCAGAATAAATTTCCCCAGTAGGGTTGAATCGTTAGACTTAAATGAATAATGTATTAGATAAGAAGTTAGCCAGCACGAAGCCAATTCCTGATATATATAATTTTTCGTTAGACTTATAAAATTCCTGGCAGGGCGGAATAGTTAGACTTTAATTTTTTCGTTAAATTTATTAAGCTATCCTGCGCAGAATCTGTTCTTGACTAAGGAAAAGTTGGGACAATTCCGCGGATTTCTTCTGGATTTTTACAGGATGATATTTCGTTAGACTTTTATATAAAATATGCTAGTTACGGAGCTAGCCTGCATTGAACCCATTCTTGATTAAGGAAAAGTTGGGACAAAAATCTCGTTAGACTTATTTAACAATTATGCTATTTAATGAGCTAGCTTGTACAGAAGGCATTCTTGTATATAGAAAACTTCGTTAGATTTAAAAAGTCACATGATTTTTCGTTAGACTTATTTATAGATTTTTGTTAGACTTAAGAAAACCGTTAGACTTATTTATGAAGTAATAAGGACCGTTAGACATATTTTCGTTAGACTTAAGAAAACCGTTAGACTTATTTATGAGATAATAAGGACCGTTAGACATATTTTCGTTAGACTTATTTTTTCGTTAGACTTATTTATAGGGTATTAAGGACAGTTAGACTTATTTTCGTTAGACTTATTTAATAAATATGCTAATTAATGCGCTAATCCTTGTAAAATCAATTCCTGATATATTTATTTTCGTTAGATTTAATAAATATAACTGAAAAAGTGATATAGAAATTAAGATTCTAGAGCAGTTAGAAGCTTTTCTAATATATTAATAAAAATCGATATGCTTTCTGAGGTTGGAGAAGCCACACAGAATTAAGAAATATAATATCAAAATTAAGATTCTAGAGCTGATAGAAGCTCTTCTAATATAATAAGAAAAATCGATATTGTTTTTAACGTTCTGTGACCCATACACACAATGTTTCAGTGGGTGCCGGACCTTCGGTCCTTAAACCCCCACTTTCACATTGTGTGCATGGGATTATTTAATAGAAAATTTTTTTTTGAGAGATTTCTAAAAGTTCATATGGAAGAGGTTCGTATGGGATTCTTTGATAGAAAATTTTTTTTAAGAGATTTTCTAAGAGTTCGTATAGGAGTTCGTATGGGATATCTGATAGAAAATTTTTTTGTGAAATTTTTTAGGGTTCATATGGAAAGGATTCGCATGGGATTCTTTGATAGAAAATTTTTTGGGAGAGATTTCTAAGATTCGTATAGGATATTTTTGATAAATTGATTTTTTTTTTATTTTAAGAGTTCGTATGGGATATCTGATAGAAAAATTTTTCTTAAGAGATTTTCTAAGAGTTCGTATGAAAAGGTTCGTATGTGATTCTTTGATAGAAAATTTTTTTTTAAGAGATTTTCTTAGTTCATATTATGGAAAGAGTTCGTATGGGATATCTGATAGAAAAGTTTTTCTTAAGAGATTTTCTAAGAGTTCATATGGAAAGGGTTCGTATGGGATTCTTTGATAGAAAATTTTTTTTAAGAGATTTTCTTAGAGTTCATGTGGGAAGAGTTCGTATGGGATATTTTAATAAAGATTTTCCAAGTGTGATTCATATGGTAAAGGTTCGTATGGGATATCTTTGGTAGAAAATTTTTTTGAGAATTCCTAAGAGTTCATATAGGAAGGGTTCGTATGGGATATCTGATAGGAGGGATTCTTTGATAGAAAATTTTTTTAAGAGAGATTTACTAAGAGTTCATATGGGATATTTTGGTAGAGATTCCTTTTTTGTGAAATTTTTTAGGGTTCGTATGAATATTTTTGATAGAAAATTTTTTTTTTTGAGATATCTTTTTGAGATATCCCAAGATTTGTGTAGGAAATGATTTTTTTTTTTTGAATTTTCTAAGATTCAGAGATTTTTTTTTTTTGAGGTTTTCTAAGAGTTTGTATGAGATATTTTTAATAGAGAATTTTTTTTAGATTTCGTAACATTTTTTTAAAAAAAATACACTTTTTACTCTTCATAATACTAACTTTTTGTATTTGTGTATTTTATTATAATTATTACTAACTTTTTATATTTACGCTTTACTATTTATTTATTAAATATTACTAACTTTATCAGTCATATACTAACATATTATTATAATGAATGTTTTTATTTTAAATGCTTATTAATATAAATAAAGATACTATGTATTTTATTTGTAATTCTAAATATTATGTGCTATAATAAATTTTATTATTCGTTATATGATTTTACAAAAATTGGTCTTTCGACCATCAATTGACCATAAATTGACCATAAATTGACCATAATTTGACCATCAATCGACCATCAATCGACCATAATTTGACCATAATTTGACCATCAATCGACCATCAATCGACCATAATTTGACCATAATTTGACCATAATTTGACCATAATTTGACCATAATTTGACCATAATTTGACCATAATTTGACCATAATTTGACCATAATTTGACCATAATTTGACCATAATTTGACCATAATTTGACCATAATTTGACCATAATTTGACCATAATTTGACCATAATTTGACCATAATTTGACCATAATTTGACCATAATTTGACCATAATTTGACCATAATTTGACCATAATTTGACCATAATTTGACCATAATTTGACCATAATTTGACCATAATTTGACCATAATTTGACCATAATTTGACCATAATTTGACCATAATTTGACCATAATTTGACCATCAATCGACCATCAATCGACGATCATTGATCTTTCAATCGGCAACCCGATTTGGTGCCGATTTTCGACATCATCCGGCATCAATCGAGTAGTACGATTTATTGCCGATTGAATATCGATTCGTTTGACTATTCATCAATCCTGATAGCTGATTGATAACCGATTGATAGCCGATTTGGCATCATTCGACCTGTACACGATTAAGAAAAATTTGAGCGAACTTTTCTTAAACTTGTATTACAATTGTATAACATGATCACAATTAAGAAAAATTTGAGCGAACTTTTCTTAAACTTGTATTACAAATGTAACATGATCACGATTAAGAAAAATTCGAGTGAACTTTTCTTAAACTTGTATTACAATTGTAACATGATCACAATTAAGAAAAGTTTGAGCAAACTTTTCTTAAACTTGTATTACAAATGTAACATTAATCACGATTAATCGCAACATATTCAAGTAATATACATATAATACTAAATTTTATTAACAAAATTTTACAATATTATATCACGTGACACATGTAATATACAAATATATAGAAGCTTTTAAAAAAATTAGGTATCCAAAAGTCCAAGGTAAATTTTAATACAAATTTAAAAGATCACTATATATATAACTATATGAGATGAAAAAATTACAACATAGTTTTTCAATTTATCTATTATTAACCAATCAAAATTCGGTCTGATCTTTATCACGTGACCTGATCTTAACATGCATATAAATAACTAAACGCGACTCTGTTTATTTTTTTCTGTTTTCTTACACTCTTTCTTTTCTATTTTCTTCTTACTCTTATTACATTTTACAGGTATATTAATTATTGTATTTTTGTCATTAAATTTATTGTACTGATTACTAACTATATTTTATTTTATAATATTAACTTTACCTTTTTTTAATGTTATTCTTTTTTTTAATATTACTAATGTTATTCTTTTTTTTTATATTTTACTAACATCATCACGTATTTTTTTCTTTTTTTTTTTATAAATTTTATCAAACTCTTCATAATACTAACTTTTTGTATTTGTGTAATTATTACTAACTTTTTATATTTATGCTTTACTATTTATTAAATATTACTAACTTTATCAGTCATATACTAATATATTATTATGATGAATGTTTTTATTTTAAATACTTATTAATATAAATAAAGATACTATATATTTTATTTGTAATTCTAAATATTATGTGCTATAATAAATTTTATTATTTGTTATATGATTCTACAAAAATTGGTCAGTCGACCATAATTCGACCATAATTTGACCATAATTTGACCATAATTTGACCATCAATCGACCATAATATGACCATCAATCGACCATCAATCGACCATCAATCAACGATCATTGATCTTTCAATCGGCATGCCGATTTGGTGCCGATTTTCGACATAATCCAGCATCAATCAGGTAGTACGATTTATTGCCGATTGAATATCGATTGGTTTGACCGTTCATCAATCCTGATGGCTAATTGATAGCCAATTGATAGCCGATTTGACATCATTCGACCTGTGCCTATAACAAAACATTTTCTAACATTCATTTCTTTTTTTTTAGGTGATTTACTTTCAGTTCTGAACGCATTGGATTTAGGTGGGCTATATTTTCTTTATTAGTATTTATCTTAGCGAAATAGACAAAACTTTACTAACACGTTTTCACTTTATTTTCTTTTTTTTTAAACAGTATCTTCAAATAGAAACGTTAAATGTTAGAAACATCCTTAACAGATGTTTCTTTTGTCTTTATTATAGATTCTGGATGCTAGAAGCTTTCCTTTAAATCATCTCTCTTAACGAAACATTAATAAACGTTTCATTATTTTGTTTTTTTTAGATGGTTTGTTTTCAGATCTGCCTCAGTAAAGTTTTTTAGTTATTTTTTTTTAAAAAAAGTTTCTTTTTTGTTTAACAAAACGTTTGTTAACATTTCTTATTTTTCTTTTTTAGTTTGATTTTTGGCATCGGATCCTTTCTGTAGTGCGTTTTGATCATGAATTAATTGATTATTTATTTTTTCTTTATTTTTTTTTAATTAAAATTTTTTGTTTTTTTGTAAGTTCTTCAAAATATTGATCTGGAGTTAAGAATTTAAAGACAGTATGTTTTATTGTAAACCTTTTCATTTTTTTTATATTTCTTTAATAGAAGCTTTAAATAACGTTCTTTTTATTTTCATTTTTATAGGTTTTGAAGAAGTCCTGAATTTGGCATCTAGAATTTCAGATTTTTTCCAACATATAGTAAAGTCGCAAGACTAACATGAAATTTCAACAAAGGTAACTTTAGTTTTTTTCCCTCAATGTTTTTATTTTAACGAACATTTAATAACAGTTTGATTTCTTTCTTTTTTTAGGCGGCTCTCAGATTTCTTTTGAGTTGACTTGGAATTTTGATGAGTAAAAATTATTAATTTATTTTAACAAATTTAATTTTTTTTTAATTTATTTATTTTATTTAAACGAAATATTTGCTAATGTTTTGTGTTCTTCTTTTTTCAGATAAGTCTAATCAGAAGATTTTATCAAAGGGTAATTTAAAGAATTTCTAAAGATACTTGAATTGGGAAAGTTAAAAGAAGACAACGTAAAGGTGGTGGTGGTTAAAATGGAGCAGGTGATTCCAGTGGTAATGGTAGCAGGGTTGGCAGGGTTGGCAGGATGGGTTATAACTTTATAATAAAGATGTGTCCGCAATACCCTAATTGCAGATTAATTGCGATTTGCGATATTGTGGAACATTACAGATTTTGAAGAATAATTATTCACAAATCCGCAATCGCAAATAATCTGCAAATCTACAAATAATCCACAAATCCGCAAATAATCTGCAAATAATCTGAATAATCTCAAAAATTATGATTGACTGTAGATCATCTTCACATGATCATTTTTTTTTTGTAAAATATTCCCACCGAAGCAAAAAAAAAATTTTCTCGCCAGAATACGGGAATATTATTTCCAAAATCCAATTAAAATAATAATAATATATCAGATTATTCAGCCATAATCAATACATTATTTTAACAATTATATATATCATTGTATCAAAACTCATTCTATCAAACGTATCACAATATACAATTACGTATCAAAACAATCGCGTTATCAAATGTTATTATTTGATCAATTAAATAAATATCAGTTTTTACAGTTTTTAGTACCCCAATTGCTTTCTTCCCTCTTCATTTTAAAAATAAAAAATAAAGTATCAGCTTTTAAAATATTGAATAAATATATTAGAAATGTCAAAAACACCCTGTTCAGTTCTCAATTCAAAAATTCGTGGGAAAAAAGTTTATTTACCTGACGACGATGAAAGCTTAATTTCAACAGCACTTTCTCTTGTTTGGACAAAGACAGATAAAAAAATTGATTCGTGTACTTTTGAGCAAGATAGAGTAAGAATGTCATATAAAAAAAATGACAGTCGTATATATTTTGATCTGGAGGAATTGTTGTCAAATTTTACATTTATCGATAAGGTATATGATAATTTTGTCCCCTTCCCCTTTATTTTGTTTCTGTCTATTTTTCAGTTTTGGACAACTTTGTCCACTTTTTTTCGTCTCTGGACAACTTTGTTCACTTTTTTTTCGACTTTGTCCTTTTTTTTTCGTCTCTGGACAACTTTGTTCATTTTTACTTTACTTTTTTTTTTTCGTCTAGACAACTTTGTCCACTTTTTTTTCGCTTTTTTTTTCGTCTGGACAACTTTGTCCACTTTTTTTTCACTTTTTTTTTCCGTCTCTGGACAATTTTGTCCATTTTGTAAACTTATGAATCATGTTAATTTAATCTTCGCAATTAAATATAACCAAATTTATTTATATACTAAAAGTGAACAATTTTGTCCACTTATTCGCAAATTTGCGATAATGTAAATTATTTGCAGATTTGTGGATTATTTGCGATACTATACGGATTTGTGGATTATTTGCGGATTTGCAGATTTGCGAGTTATTTGCGGTACTATAAATTATTTGCGGGTTATTTGTGGTACTATAAATTATTTGCAGGTTATTTGCAGTACTATAAATTATTTGCGGGTTTGCAGATTATTTGCGGATTTGCAGATTATTTGCGGGTTTGCGAATTACTAAGCGCAATTGATTTCTAAAACCCGCAATATTGCGGATTTTGGAAATCAATTGAAGACCCATCTTTACTTTATAGCATCAAATGTACAAAATAAATATATAATACAGTATATACAGTAATAAAAATATGAGTTGTTATACATAAATTTAAACGTTGATATGTGTATTGATCTAATAAACATGTAATTTTACGCATTGACCAGCATTAGTATTTCAGCATATTGTTCTGTATTACCTATGTAGAACAGCATAATTAATGTTGATCAGCACATATGCTGAACAATACGTTATTTTACATGTATTTAACTTACTGATGTATAAATTATATAATATATATAATATATTATTATTATTTATATATTAAAATAGTTTTTTACAATTATCTAGCCATTTAATAACTCAATTTAACTAATTTTTTTTTTATTTTGTAAGGCTTAATAAAGGCTATAAATAAAAAAAAAAAAAAAATTCATAAAAATTGGATCATTAGATTCCAAGTTAATTATATAAATATAATTATATATATTATTATATATTTTTTTAGCCAATCAAAATGTAATCAGGTGGGGGTAAAGTTGCCTGCCAAAACTAAGGAGTTTTGACATATTAAAATTGTCAAAACTATTTTGACATTTTAACGTAATATATCATATGATATACTTATAGTTTTAGCATTCACTAATCTGTAGTTTACAGATTTCTGATCAGTTTTGATATCAGTCATATGAGCCAATTTACTAATCATAGATAATCTTTTTTTTTTGAAAAAAAATGGTTACAGTTTTTTTTTAAACCGGATAAAAAAAATTTTATTTTTATTTTTTTTTCTTTAGGTTGCTGGACTTCTTAGATGAACCCAAACTTGGAATGTGCATAAGTAAGTTAGTGGGGGAATAAGAGGAGATTTTTTTTTAATATATTGAAGAAACATACTAACATTTCTTCTACATATTTCTTTTTTTTTCTTTAGATTGCTGGACTTCTTGAATGAATCTAGACTTGAAATGTACGCAAGTAAGTTAGTGGAGAGTAGGAGGGGATATGAGTAGGAGGGGATTTTTTTTTTAATATATTGAAGAAACATACTAACATTTTTTTTATTTCTTTTTTTTTTCTTTAGATTGCCAGACTTCTTGAACGAACCCAAACTTGAAATATACGCAAGTTAGTGTAAAAAGATTTTTTTTTTAATATATTGAAGATACATACTAACATTTTTTCTATTTCTTTTTTTTTCTTTAGATTGCCAAACTTCTTAAACAAACTTGAATTTAAAATGTACACAGGTTAGTGAAGAGAAATTTTTTTTTAATATATTGAAGAAACATACTAACGTTTCTTCTATTTCTTTTTTTTTAAGTTGTTAGACTTTAGATGAACCTGGTCAATAAAATTTTTTTATTACAAGCAATAATATAAAAACTTTTTTTAAATATAATAATTTATTATTTTAACCTGACCCTGTAATTATTAAAAGAGTTAAGTAAACCAAGTTGTTTAGACAATGTTTATGATTTGATAAAATTTAATATGCATGCTATATGACTGGAACGTTACAAATTACAATCAATCTATTAAACTTGTATCAAAGTTATATCAAACTTTATCAATATCTATATAAACTTTATTAATTAGGATTGTTCAATTTTGAATCAAATTGTGACTAAAATCTTAATATTTTATATATCACGAGAGTGATGTTTTAATTTTAGTAATTTTGACATGCTGAAACTATTTTGGTAATTTTATACAATTTTGGCAATTTTGATATGTCAAAACTATTCTGACATTTCAGCATTTTGACATATTTTTAGTTTTGACATTTTGACATTGGCCTATTGAGTTTCGGCAGGCAACTTTAGGTAGGGGGTATAGATGTCACCCAAATTATTTTAAGTAAATCCCAAATTAATTTGTACATTTTGACAGCTATAATTCCTAAATCCCAAATGTACAAATTGCAAAATTTATATATGTAATTTTTAAATTAATTTGGATTTGTATATTTGGACTACCATAATCCCAAATTATTTTGGATTTGAGTGGCATCTATAAGTAGGGGTAGAGGGGTAAGGGCTACTAATTGAAGGAAATTACTGATTTCTAGCATGTTTCTTATTCTATTTGACCAAAATATTATAAACTATAATTGGTAATAATTAAAAAATTAGTATTATTCTTATCTGCTATATATTCTTGTTTCCTTTTTTTTCTCTGATTATTATTATTTTTGACCGATAGAGAATTATTACTGTTAATTACAAGTTTTGAAAAAAAAAGCTAGCTTTTATAAATGTAACTTTTTTTGATTTAAAAAATACATTCTCAAGTAACTGGCTACTAAGAATGATAAAGAGATTTTCTTTTTCTATAGTAAGTTGTAGTTATTATGCTTTCTTTAATTTCTTTTTAACAGTTTTTTTCTGAAATTTGAATAAAGGTGTAATAGGTAACATGATTGATATATAATTCATTATGTCACTTATTATATCATCAAAATTTATAAAATCTGATTGATGCTATGAATTTTAATTTTTTTCCATTTTAAAAATTGTTTATTATGATGATATAATAGACTGAGTTTTTGCTATACATTGTGAAACTCTAAAATAAGAAGTGATTAATCACTGTTATAAAGAAAGAGGAAAAGTAATACAGATATTTATATATTTATTATATAAGCATTAAAGCATATAGGCTTTTTTTATAGTATATTTTATAGTCATATCTTAATATTTCTTTATTATTTAAAAAAGAGCTGACTTAGCTTCATGTTATAGGATAGAAAATTGTCCTATAAGTTAAATAACTTTGCTATACTGATTTTCCTACAGTAAGTACAAATAAAAGGTTGCTTGATTTAATAGTTTAAATAAAAGGTTAATTGAATATATGATCATTAATTAATTGTTTTACTAATATAAAATTAGTAACAAAATTATAATAAAACAATGTTAATTTACCATATTTAGTATAAGTAAATAAATAATCATAAAATATGGAATTAGTAACAACAACTCATAATTCAACATATTCAATACAGACAAATAATCATTCAACATAAATCATAATAACTAAAATCAAATTTCCAATTTGTAAACAAACTTAGAAAGCTTTTCTCTTTCTTAACATTAATAAATTAATATTTTTATTATGAAATAATCACTAATTTGTATAAGATCAAGTCTTAGATAAGTTTATTATTAAACATAACTTTATTAATTCATTTTTTTCTTCTATCATAAAATATGATATGAAGATTTGATAAAAATCAACCTTCTTTTATACAAAATTGATAATAAATTTCCTACTAATTTTTCTACTTGAAATCTATTTTTCTTCTTCTAATTTAGGTAGTGGCTAAAATTAATTGCTTATGTACTATCTAAAAATAGTTAATGACTCATGTTTAACATTATATTAAATCTGAAAATAGTAATTTTCTAAATTATTTCTAATTATTTCTATTTCTTAAATTCTTACATAATGTGAAATAAAATAATGCTTAGCATTACATTATTGTTTATAAGATTAACTAAAAATAGTAAGACTAATTATAAATAGTAAATATGAAATATGAAAAATAAATTAAAAGTAAATAAAATAAAGTCTTTCAAAAAAATATATTATGAGTATGAAAATGTTTTTTTATAAAGATAATTTATAACAAGAAACTTATTTTTCAAATTTTTTTAAGCAGGTTTTTAGTAAAAAACTGAAGTATAATCAGAAAAAAAAAATTTTTTCTTCTGTAAAAAATTGGTTTACAGATTGCAGAAAAAAAATTTTTGCTTAATATCTTATTATCTATTACTAATATTAAAAATACAATATATAATTATTATTTAAACTATTTTAATAAAATAATTTTAATAAGCTATTATTTAGTTTTTTATCAGTTACTGGAAATGTCACAAAAAAAAAAGCAAATTTTTTTTATTAAGGTTAGCAAAAAAAAATTTGTGGCACAGTATCCTCTTCAAATATATAGCACATGTATATAATTAAAGTTGGCCAAAATTAATTAAGTCTGGTTAAATTTGCTGATCAATAATTCATAATTCTGGTCAAAATTTTGCTAATTCTGGCCAACCTTGTAATTTCAGCTTAAATTAAGTTAAAATTGAAAAAATACAGATCAAATATAGCATTACATTTATATAATATAGTACTTTAATTTAAAAGCAAAAATATAAACTTATTAAGTACCTTTACGATTTTATAAAAAAAAATTCCCATTTAATCTTTATTATTCAACTTGAATCTTTATTTAAAAATAGTCTATTTTCTTTATTAAAATAATAAAAAATTAAAGATTGGAAATTAATACCGTTACAAAAAATGCTAATTCCCCCATAAGTATTAATCATTGCATTATAAAATTTGATATACAAGTAATTTAGACCCTCCTGAACAATATTACTTAAGCAATAAAAGGCAATTTACTTTGACCAAAATGTTGAAATTATGCTCTAAAATTTCTAAATGAGTGAGAAAATATAAACGTTAATTTCTCCATATATATTAATCATAGTATTATAAAATTTAAGATACGAATAGATCTAACCTGCCTAAACAACTCTACTTAAGCAACAAAATGTAGTTTACTTTGATCAAAGTATTGAAATTATGCTCTGAAGTCACTAAACAGATGTAAAAAAATTTAGAAATTGAAAATTAGTGCAGTTTTGTAAAATATATATTACTCTATGAATGTTTATTATATACTTAAAAAATTTATAATATAAATATATTTGACACTTCTGAACAACATAACTTAAGCTGCAGTATGCAATGTCATTTTGTCAATGTATCAAAATTACACTCTAAATATGTAAAATAGATTTAGTTGTCAGTTCCATTATAAAAATGCGAGTTTTTTTCAAATATTATACCTATATTTATAAAATTTAAGATCCAAGTATTTTGGATTTTGCTAAACAACTTTACTTAAGCAATAAAAGGTACTTTACTTTGATCAAGATGATGAAATTTCATTCTAAAAATTTATGTATATTTAAAAATAATGTGTTTTTTTTAGTTTTTCATGTTTTATACAAAAACTACCTGAATAACCGCTATTACAAGCTTAGAAAAACTTTTTCTACTCGTAAAATTACATATATTTTTACTTTTAAAACTGCATAATTTTTTATTTCTCAACTTCAATCTTGAAAAAAGTGTGTTTTTAAGGAGAGTTTTTCATACATTATAAAAAAAAATTTTATTATTCAAGATCAGAAAGTAAGAATAGAAATTGATAGAATACATGATAATCTATTAATTTCTTAATTTGTATAAGTATAGTACATTAAAAAATTTAATGTTAACTACTAAATGAAGTAATGCGATTGATGTTATGCAAAATAATTTTAATATGAAAATGATCTGCATGTGACATTTCCGGTGACTGTTATAGTATAAACCAATAGATATATGTATATCTTTAAAAATTTTAAATTAATATTTTCTGTTAATCTGTACAGTATGTAAAAAAAAATAATTATAATAATATTTTTGTTCATTGTATAATAAATATTTATTGAATATAGTGCACCAAGACTGGTCTTCAAAACCAGTTTCAAACTGGTCTGGTCTAAAGAAACCAAGACTGGTTTAACTAATATTTTCTTTTTAGATAAATTAAAACTGATCTAACATGTCAAACCAGTTTAAAATCTTATTACAGAGATTTTTTTTCAAACTGGTCTCCAATTAAAATGGTCTGAAATTGAAGACTGCAAACCAGTCTTGAAATACTAATTGAATATTTATAAAAATTTAAATATATATACTTTATTATATTGCAAAAAAGTTTGACTAAACTTAATTAATAATTTATTTTATTACCATTACAGAACCCTGAACAATATATAAATATGTTAGATTTGAGTTTGCCTAATGATCATATAAAAAAAACCCTATGTAAGACTTTTACACTGGTCTATAATAAATGTTTAGATTTTTATCATGTGAATTTGCATTTCTGTATTATGGTCAATGATTTCTACCTATTGTACATATAAATAAAGGAGATAACAAAAATATTATTTTTCACTTTTCTTCTAGTTCTTAATATCTAAAAAACAAGTTTCAAAAGCTAACTAAAAATGAATTCATCAGGAAATTTTTTCAGGAGATATATATCGATAATTATCACTTTATCGATAATTATCATATTTATAAATTG
Organism: Rhizophagus clarus; assembly: GCA_015698045.1. Taxonomy (NCBI): domain Eukaryota; kingdom Fungi; phylum Glomeromycota; class Glomeromycetes; order Glomerales; family Glomeraceae; genus Rhizophagus; species Rhizophagus clarus. The sequence continues at coordinate 88,765 of BLAL01000318.1, read as the reverse complement.
ATAGTCAACACAATGTGATAATATTTGATAATTACCTCACAATTATACAACGATATTTAATTTTTTCTAAAATAATCACACTGATAATTTATGATGTTGACAATTATCGAAAATAATTTCAACGATAATTTGCGATATTGACAGTTATTGAAAATAATCACACTGATAATTTGCGATATTAACAATTATCAAAAATAATTACAATGATAATTTGTGATTTTGACAGTTATTGAAAATAATCACAATGATAATTTGTGATTTTGACAGTTATAGAAAATAATCTTAACGATAATTTGCAATTTTGACAGTTATCAAAAATAATCTTAATGATAATTTGCAATTTTGATAGTTATTGAAAATAATCTCAATGATAATTTGTGATTTTGATAATTATCAAAAATAATCAAGTTAAATTAATTATTCATTATTTTTATTATTTTATTAATAAATCATAAGGGGTATGAGAATTTATTTATCTATTTATTTATTTATTGTTATCGACTGACAAACAATAAAAACAAGTACATACTAGAAAAAGAAGACTATAAACTAATATAAAGAAAAGTAAATAAAATCTAATAACTATAATATGTAATTATTCAACCCCCTTCTTCGTGAAGACCAGTGGTAGTCAGCCTGCAATTTTAAGATATACAAAGCTATGATCTTAGTATAACGATAATCCTAAACCAGTAAAGTAGAATTTTCTGAACTCTGGACATGATAATGATAAATCATTACTTCTGTCGTAAAAGTAGGAGATCCAAGAGCTGGCGTGTAGATAGTTGGGCTAATATTATACTTATGAACATAAGGGGTACGAGGAAATTTTTTAAATTAAATTATTTCGATCAAATTGAACATCATGCGTATCACGTGGATAACTATTAACACAACTATGTAATAGCAGTTCGATCATTTTCTAGTTTAAGCTTAAACTTTAAATTTTGTTCTCTCTTTCGTCTTCCATTCTCCATTCTCCTTTCTCCCATTCTCTTTTCTCTTTATTTTATTCTTCACTTTTTCCTTTCTCTTATTCTTTCATTTTCTCTTACTTCCCTTTCCTTCCTTCCTTCCTTCGTCCTTTCTTTTGTCCCTTATTTCGTCTTTTCTTTCTTTCCTTTCTCCTTTCCTCTTTCCCTTTATTAACCCTTACTCTCTTTCTCGTATTTTCATTTAGACAACTTTTTTGAAACGTGTTTCTTTAGCCCTCCTTATACGCGTAAGTTCTCATTTTCTGCCCTTTTTCAGTTTTTCTTTAATGTAGTGAGCTACTACTGCTAAAGTTTATTTTCTTTTTTAGGCAAAATAAATCATTTTTTTAACAAAATGGTTCTACCATTTTGTTTTTTTCTTTTTGTAAATAGCTGGTTCTTCAGAATATTTGAACGTCACGTAGAAAGTTGGTGAGTGGGATTTTTATTATTCTAAAATCTAAATTATTCTTAACAAAACTATCACTAACAGTGTATTTATTTTATTTTATAGGCGCCTTTAAATCTTTTAAACGAATGAGAAAATACATCTTTGTGTTCTCAGTATTAAAGAGTATATGAGATTACAACTGGTTCCTTTTGGATGTGTGGAATTTCAGTATGAAAGCTGAAAGAAATTTTTTTAATTAAATTTTAATGAAACGTTAAATATTTTACTAATATCTCATTTTTATCTTTTTTAGGCAATTTCCTATGGACCTAAATCTTGATAAAATGAGTGAAAAATGATTACAGACTATTTCTTTAACAGAACGTTTATAATAGTTCAATTTTATTTTTTTTAGATACGATTTGTTCTTTAGATCTGGGCGTGTGAAATTTTGGTGGAGTATCAGATGATTCTTATTTTTATTTATTTCCTTTTGCAAACCATCTCTAATCTTTTTAATTTCTCTAATCATTGATATTTTTTTTCTTGTAGATTTTGGACTTTTGATGAATGAGTGATACCAAAAATGGTAGGTTTCATAATGCTTTTAGCAAAACTTGAAAATGTGTTAAAACTCAGTAGGAAAGATGAGGGATCAGTATTCTTTTATATTTCTCATGAGAAACCTTTATTAACGTTCCAAGTTTTCTTTTTTAAATAGTTTCTGGATTTTTTTTGGATGCACGAGTCATTTAGTATTTTTTTAGACAGGATCTTTCATATTGAACGTTAGTAAAATATCTTGTTTTGAATATAAATTTTATTTTAATAAAACGGCTACTAACGTTTTTTTTCTTTTTGTAGACAGTTAGTCTTTCAGGTATTTGGACACGTGAGAAATTTGAATACAATAAGCTGAGAAGCAATCTCTTTTATTAGCGTTTGTTATCATCTTTAATTCTGGTGTATTTTTTAAATTTCTTTTTTTTGGTTTCTTTTAACGAACTATTTCTAACAGATCTCATTACTTTTTTCTTAGACAAGTCTTTTGGTTCACTTTAGGCACGCAAAGTTACTAGCCACACGATATGAACTGAATCTAATGTAACAGAAGAGCGAAATAAATTTTTTTGACGTGTATATTATTTCTTAATTTGTTTATTAGTGTTTCGATGAACTTTAATTTAGTTTATTTTTTTTTATTTTGTAAGGTCAGTTCAAAAGGTAATCTTTTTTAAGATGAATATCAGATTTGTTTTTTTAAATAAATTCACATTAACATTTTTTCATTTTTTTTTTCTTTTGTAGTTGCGAATTTTAGACGGCTCTTGGTTGGTAAAGTTCCTTCAAATATCTTTTGATAATGAATTTAACAAAACATTTACTGATGTTTCTTTTTTCTTTTGTAGGTGTTACATTTTATAATACGCCTATATATTTGGATTAATGGTATATGAATGTTTTTTTTTAAGATTTATTTATTTATTTTAACGGAACACTAATGTTTTGTTATTTTTCTTTTTTTAGATGACTGGGTCTCTTAATAACTAACGTGTAGAAATTTGGTATAATTGTGAATGATATATGTAATAATATTATCAGGCATTACATTTATTCTGTTAAGAAAATCAATGTTGGTTTTTAAAAAAAAGTTTATTTTAATAAAACGTTTATTAACGTTTCATTATTTCTCCTTTTGTAGACAGTCAGTCCTTCAGGATGTTTGGACACGTAGGAAATTTGGTGAAGGGTTTTGACTTTGTAATAAATAATAATTCTTTTGACAAAACATCTAATGTTTCGTTCTTTTCTTTTTTTTGTAGGCTGCCAGTTCTTCTTTATATTTGAAAATGATAAAGAAAGGTGGTTTTCTTTCTAATATCTTTTCAATGAAATGTTTTGTTAACGTTTCTTTCTTTCTTTTTTTTTAGATAGGTTAAAAGTTTTGATTTTTAGTTAGAACTTGGAACTCCATCAACAATTTATTCTGGAATATGATTTCTGGTGGGTTTCTTTTTTAGCTTTTAACATTTCTTTTTAAAAAGTTTTATGGAAAACCTTTTTTATATTTTAACAAAGCTCACTAACGTACTGTTATTTTTTTTCTTTTTTATAGATTGATTTTTTGAATACTGTAATGCGTAAAATTAGGCTTCCTTGAATTTTTTATTTAATGAAACATAACTTATTTATGTTTCATTTTTTATTCTTTTTTTAGGTGATGATTTATTCAGATTTACTGGAATATAAGTTTCACAACAGAAAAATGAGTATTCATTAATTAGAAGCATTAAAATTAACGTTTTTTTGTTTCTTTTGTAAGTTTGCTTTAGACTCAGCTTTGGATCCTTTGTGGTGAGTTTTGAAGTTATATACTTCAAAATTTTATTTTATTTTATTTTTTTCTGAAAGAAACGATTACTAACATTTCTTGTCTTCTTTTGTAGATTTTGGTTTCGATTGGGTTAGTTTTGAACTTCAAAACTTTTTTTTTTTATTTATTTTTCATTAGAAATATTTTTAATATTTTTTTATTTATTTTTTTTTTTTAGATTTCAATTAGGAATGTTTAATCTGATTAGAAAACAGTAGTTATAGTATAGAATTTAGTATAGATTTAAGGTTTCAGATGTATTTTATTAATTATTATTGATGTAATAAAACCACATTTAACAATAAAATAATTTAACATTATATAATTATGAAATAATTGTCAATTTTTAACAATACCGATGATTGTTGTTATTTATCCAAATCAATATTACTTGACAAGTCTGATTATTATCGATATATATCATACGCCTTTTTTATCAATATATATCTATATTGATATTTGTCATTTTGGTTAAACTCTGATAATTTATCATCATTTAACCACATCAATACTATTCGACAAGTCCAATTATTATCAATATATATCATATAACCTTATCATCAATATATATTCCCTAAAAAAATTTCCTGATGTTATTAATGCATATCTTACTAGTACTAAGCAAAAAGTTATTTTTGTTCAATTTAATATATCAAAGAGTATCATAAATGATATTGTAAAGAAGTATAAAGAAACAAATTCTATAGAATTTAAACAACATTTTGAAAGACCAAAAATACTCAAAGAATATATTACCTAAACTTTAAAATGTATCATACAAACTGACTAGTTTTTTTCTTTAGATGATGTAATAGATAAGTTTAATACTAGTCTTGACACAACTTTTTACTATAATACAATCAGAAGATACTTTCATGATGAAAGTCTTAGAAATTACACTGCAAAAAAAAGCCTTGTTTAACCAAAAAATATTGAACTGACTGCTTAAAATGGTGTAAAGATAAAAAAATTAAGTAGAAGAGTGAAAACAAGTAGTATGGTTAGACAAATCAAGGTTTACTCTTTTTCAATCAAATGATTAAGCAAGAGTATGAAGAAGTTCCAGAAAAATATATAATAAAGATTGTATTCAATCTACAGTTAAGTTTGGAAGTGGATTAATAATGTTTTGGGGTGTTTCAGTTGGCATGGAGGTTAGACCTTTGATTGCAGTGAAAGGAAATATGGATTCTAACAAATACATTAATATTCTGGTTAAACATTTCATCTTATGGGTTGACAATTATCCCAACTCTATTTTTCAGCAAGATGGAGCATCATGTTGTAATTTAACTTACACCATTTGATGAATAAAAATACATAATATTCCAATTTTAGATTGGGTGATATAAAATCCTGATTTTAATCTGATTGAGAATTTGTGAAACTATTTGGACAGTCAGGTTCAAAAATAAAGCCTGTATTCAGGTTTAAACAGGAGTTAATTGAGGTAATATAAGACAAGTGGCAAAAAATCATTATTGAAATATGTTAACACCTAATTTTGAATATGCTTAATCAGATTAAAGCAGTAATTAAGGCTAAAGGTGGCCATACCAAATATTAATTTTTTGGTGATAATATTTTTTATATAATTACTTTATATTTTATATTCTAATATAATAAAATTTATTTGTCAATTAATAAATACAAAAAAAATTTTTATAGATATATAAAAATTATGAATTTTACATGTAAATTTATAAATAAAAAAAAAATCTAAACATTTATTTTTATTTTTATTATAACAATAATTTTTTTAATACTATTACAAGAAAAACAAGTAAAAGAAAAGAAAAAAATATAAAGACAAGTCTAAGTAAGCAGCGATACCTGATCAAACTAAAGGAAATAAACAATTAAATCTGAAATAAGTTATCATGGATATCTCTAGTGGGAGTTAAAGGTAAGCTAAAACAAACATCACAGCCCTGCAAAAAAATAACTTATAGCTCCTCTTCTGAAGCATAAGATTGTAATTACTTTTTCCAAGAAGCATCAACACTTTAGTTTTAACAAAACCCCTATAAGTAGTTGTTGCTTGGTAATATTACTCAAACAAACGAACTAAAAGAAAAAAGAAAAAAAAAATAAAAGAAAAATAACGCTAATCTACTAAAATAATAACAATTAAGAAATTAAAGCTAGCAAGAGTTTAATAATATCCATTTTATTATTAGACTTCTTGCCTGATGACTTCTAATTTGAACATTTATTATAATAAGCCAGTGTATTTACTTATTTTAATATAAAATTTTTAGTTAGTTAGATATTTAAATGCATAATTGAACTTATTTTTATTTCAGCTCAGTAATTATATTTGCATAGCAAAACCTCTTATTCGTATAACAAAGATTTTCATATATATATAGAAAAATTTTAATTTCACATGTATATTAAAAAAATTTTTTTACAAAAAATTTTTTTAAACTGATACTTCTTTTCTACTATTTTATATATTTTAATTTTATAAACATAGTATTATATTTAATATTTATAAAAAAAATCATGTTTTTATAATAATATTCTCATATTCTTATTTTTTGTTTACTAATATTACTCATATATAAAATGAATTTTGGATAAATGAAATTGTCTTTTTATATTTAAATAAGTTGTTTAGCATTGTTAAAAGTATTTGTATTTCAATTTTTATGATCTTAAGTATAATATTTGTAAAGATAATTATATTTTTTAAATAGTACTAACTCCAAAAATTTTTTTTTCTCTTTTAATTTCAGGATGTAATAACATTACTTTGGTCAAATAAAATTACTTTTTTATATTTAAAAAGTTTTTCAGTGATATCGAATCTACCTACATATAAATTTTTATAATGATTGGACTAATATTTGTAAAGTATATTGACTATTTTTGTATTATCAATTTTTTTGCAAAATCCATTTTGCAACTTCAGAGTATGATTTCACTATTTTGGTCAAATAAATTGCCTTTTTCTGCATAAGTAAAGTTGTTCAGCAGATTAAATCTACTTATAATAAAAAATTTAGAATGATTGAATTAATACTTGTGAAATGCAATCAACTTTTGTATGTTTAATTATTTATTGTTTAAATAATTTTAATTTTAAAGTGTAATTTTTTTTATTTTAAATCAACTTGTTAATTTTAAGAAGTTGTTTAGAAGGGTTGGCAATAATTTATATTTTAATTTTTATAAATCTAAATATAATAATATTTATAAAAAATTGCTAATTTTTAAATTTTAAAACTATTTTTAAAATAGCAATAATATATTAATAGATATTAATATTATATTAATATTAATTAAAATTAAAAATTCTGAAGTTTTGATTACTAGTATATCATTTTATATTATTAATTTATTAATGTTTAGTGAATTAATTTTCACAATTTTTTTTTCTCTATGATATAAAAAATTAATTTATTATTACTATATATTTATTATAATTAAATTATTTTTTTATACTTAAATAAAATTATTTGTTATATTAAAATTTATTTGTATTTGATTTTTAAATTTATAAATTATTTTAATGTAATTTATATTGGCCATATATAATTTGGAATTTTAAATATATGTCAAAAATAAATTGCTTAACAAAATAAAAAATTCAATGGTTATAATGAGAGTTTGCTTAGCAAAACTTAAAATAATTTGCTTATTAATTATTGTAAATTTTGAAATTTTCATCTGACTTATATATATATTATTCAGAGTCCTATCATTACTCTTAATTATTTATTCTAATCTTAATAGTATACTTTTAATTAAATTAATAAAAATCTCTGATTCAATTCCTTTTCACACCTTTTAAATTATATCCTGAAAAATATTAACAGTAATTGATTTTTTTTACTATCAGCTTGTTAACATATTTCTTTATACACTTTTTCAATATGTTTTACAGATTCTTTATAAGATTGAGATTAGGATTATTTAACAACCAATTTAACTATTTTGGACAATGACCTGAAAAAAGTTTTTTAGTATCCTTAGCGATATATTTTGAATCATTATTCTACTGAAATATCCAATGACAACCTATAATAGAATTTGCATTAACAAAAAGATTTTTATTAAGAAAATTTTGATATAATGCATCATATTTTATTCCAGTAAAAAAAAAAAATCTGACTTAATCTTTTATCAAAAAAACATTTTATATGTGAATCTTGTAAGGATACTTAACTATAGTAAGTTTTTGTAATGATTGTATGCTAGTCTTATAAATACTTTTTGAATATTTCTGAACATTTGAAGCATAGTTTTATCAGGAAAGATAACTTGATTTCAATTTTATCTTTGATATTTTATGACAAATTCAATACAGCATTATTTATGAAAATCTGTGAGTAAAAGAATTGTTTTTAGGATTATGTTAACATAATTAAGACTGTGAAATTCATTGAGTATAGCTTTTTTGCTTATATTAAAGTTAGAATATTTTTCATTTAAAATGTTTGTTAGTTCAAAACAGGTAGAAAATTTATTTGCTAAAATAAAATTTTCAAGATTACAACATTTTTTAGAAAAAAGTTATTTTAGTTTTTCTGGATGAGATAAAAACTTTAAAGAAATGTTTTTTTTTTTAGTTTCTTATATAATGGTATATTTTAGAAAGTGGGATAAAAATTAAAGAGTGTAAAGTTTTAGCATCATGAGTACTATTTTCTTATAATGTGATTGTAATTATATAATATTATGCAAAAATCTATAAGTCATATTGTTATAAGTAAAGTATAACTAATTATAAATGAATACGTAAATAAAAAATAGTTGGCATATATATACACTCCCGTGCTAAAAGTTTAGGACCACCCTATTTTTAATAATATTAGATAAAATTTCATAGCTAGTTATAGGAATATTTTTTAAAAAAATTTTTATATTGTTAATTTTTAATTAAATATAAAAAAATTAATATTTTAGTACTTATTAGTGATGGGACTTAAAAATTATTTCAAATCTTTTTTAATTAATAAGTACTTATTAAATACTTATTAAGTTAATTATTAAGACTAATTATTAACTTAAAAATTAAAAGTCCTATGTTAATTTAAATTATTAACTTAATAAGTACTTATTAAGTTAAAAATAAAAATAGTTATTAAGTTAAAAATTAAAAAATCCCATCACTAGTACTTATAAATTATATACTATAAGATTTTCTTTTTAATGGTAAATTTCTAACTTTTTAATCAGAGTAGTTACAGTAAAATAAGTGTAAAATTTTGATTATTTAGCTGATAATAAAGTTATATTTTGAATTTTGTAAAGATCAGGCTAGCAGTTGTTAAAAAATCAATCATTAAAGATTGACAATTTATATATAAAGTAGTATAAAGTAATGATTTTCATATATAAATTATCAATCTTTAATGATTGATTTCTCAATAACTGCTAGCCCGATCTTTACAAAATTCAAAGTATAACTTTATTATTAAATAAACAATCAAAATTTTACACTTATTTTACTGTAACTACTCTGATTAAAAAGTTAGAAATTTACCATTAAAAAGAAAACCTTATAGTATGTAATTTATAAATACTAAAATATTAATTTTATATTTAATTAAAAAATTAACAATATAAAAATTTTTTTTAAAAAAAATTCTTATAACTAACTATGAAATTTTATCTAATATTATTAAAAATAGGGTGGTCCTAAACTTTTGGCGTAAGAGTGTACATGTTTACTGTATAACCAGATAAAATTATTTGCTAAACAGATATATATTACAGAAATTATTAAAGATTTTTAATATATAATTTTTATTATAATTATTTTTTTTGTACACTGTATATTTGTTTTTTTTCAAGAAGCTTAAAAATAAAAAATCAGTTTTTTTTTATTCTTTAATTTTAAGTAAAAGGATCTTTTTTGTAATAGAAATAATTTTTAAGATCATACTAAATACTAAGAACTAAAAAACCCAATAGTTCTAAAGTTTTTATTTTATATTTTAGTTTTTTTACTAATTTTTATTATTTTTATCAGTATTTGTAAAAAAGTTTTTTATACTCAGAAAAAGGTTTATTTTTTATTAACTATTTAGACACTATTATTTCATTTAGATAAACTAAGAAATTATTAAGACTGAGTTTTTTTCTAAATGTTAACTTATACTAAAATTAGTTGAAAAACTTTGTAATTTTGTAATATTAATAGAATTATTTATTAGTTAATATTTTTTTTATAAATAGAATTAATAAATTGCTTTTTGTTGGTAATTTGTTTAGAATTTTTTTTGTATTATTTTGAGTAGTTTTATTAATTCATTTTTAATATTTTAGCTTTTTAAAATTTTTTGCTTTTTCATTAAATTTAACTAAAATAGTAAAAGATATTGAAAAATTGATCTTAATAGCAATTTCTGAAATTCTTTTTAATTGTTAATTATATTTTTTTTGGTTTTTGTATATGTATCACATATCTTTTATTATATACCCTTAAAATAAAAATTGATTGATTGTTTTTAATTTGTAAGCTTAAAAAGAAAGTATTAATTTTAGTCAATATTTTATTAATTTCTAATTAAATGTCTTATTATTTTCAAGATATATCTATTTGTACTTCTTATTTAAGACTTGTAATTTGTTTATTTATCTTCAGATTTCAAGTTTTTTAGATTTAAAAATGTTTTATAAGAATTATAAAGTAAGAAAATTTTAAACTTATACCATAAGAATGTTTTTTTATTTGATTTAGTTATTATATATAATTAATAAATTGTAATATAGAAATTTAAATTCATATAAGTTTTTTTTATTATTGTGTTATTATGGATATATTTAGTCTTATAGAATTAGGATTTGAAAGTAGTGATAAAATTATTATATTAAAAAATAAATAAAAAATTTAAAAATTTTTTTTAACTAGTATTCAAATAGTTCTAGTATTGTATTACCTTTAGGATGAAATATGTGTTTTTCTATAACTACTATAGAATTAAAATATTAAATAGTTTTCAGTTTAATAATATATAGATACTTACCTATAATAAAACTATAATATAAAAGCCAATTTACAGATAGAATTTTCTGATTGGATAATAGCTGATGTAGTTTTTTAGTGTAGTTAAAACTGTAATATTAGCTTCGTTTTTGTATTCAATAAAAATTATATTAAATTTATTTTTTTCAAAAAAGTAAAAAGAAAAATGTTTAAATTAATTTTTTTCTATTAAAAGCATTGATATTATATGTCTCTATTTAAAATTTCATAAGGTATTATACACTAGTACAAAAAATTGAAAGCATACTCCTAACCTAGAACCAGTTCAACTATCTATCTGATAAAATTAATATTAAAAAAATATATAATTGAATAAAAAGGAAAAAGGTAGAAAAAAGAAAATATTCTATCTCGTCTAAGAAAATAAAGTAACTATCCTACTAATTATTTCTAATTCTGGGATTGTTTCTGAAAAATCTATTAAAACTATTTTTCAATCTTAGCATGCAATTGTCATTTAGACAGTTTTTTTGAAGAAAAGGTGTTTTTATCTTTTTGTTTGTGATTTGTCTTTTTCTTTTCATCAGTTCTACATTTTTAGATGAGAATGAAAATAAATCCTTTAATAAATATTTTATAGAGACACAATTAGATCTAGTAATAAGCATGCTTGTGACAGATCTTAAGCTATGTATTTTATATTTAAAGGTAGATCTGAAATATTTGTTGCTAAAGTTACATTGTACTTTTACATCTGGTTACTTATGACTCCTTTTATGCATAATGAAGGATGGAATGGTATGGCAGTATCAACTAAGTTTTATTCTACTCCAAAATGATTCTTTATTAATGATGTTTTGCAAGTTCTTCCAACTTTCAAAGTAGGCAATCATTTTGTGCAAGCCATCCAGATTCTTAACTTCCTTAAAAGCTTTGATATGTAGAGGGTATATTTTTAAATTAATTAAAATAGGTAAATTTTTATAATATATTTTTTTTTAAATTTATTAAAATTTATTTATAAGAATAATAAATATTTTGAATAATAATGATTTTGATATTAAATTATATAAATATAATATTATATTTGATTTGCATTTTTAATTTTTAATAAGATTTAGGCTAGAATTATATAATATTTACCAGAATTAAGAAAATTCTAACCAGATTTATAAATTTAAAAATTGATAATTTAATCAATTAAATAAGTTTTAATTGATGTTAAATTTTACAGATATACTAGATGTACTATGTATTGAAATAAAATGTTATACCAAAAAATTTATTATATTAACCATAATAAATTAATATAAATTTAAAAATATTTTATTATTAAATATGTAAAAAAATTATTACACTAAAATGATTTTAAAATTTATATTAAAATTATATATAATAGTAAATTTATATGAAGTTGATTCCAATATTGTATATATTTAAAGTTCTAGTTAACTATAAATAAGAAATATATAAAAATCTGATTTATAATTTAATAAAAATTTTTGTTTAAAAGAAATATAAATAAAATGATTTTAAGTTAATAAACTTTATATTTATATTATAATTTTAAGTAGTAAAAAACAATATTGATATTATTGATATTGATTTTACTTACAAATAATCAACTTGCATTTAAGTAATATAAACTGAAATATAAACAAAAATTTTGTTAAAATAATAGTAAGGTTTTATTTCGAAATCATGTGTTATGCTAAATATATCTCGGTGACAAATAATTACACAATGTAATGATAAGCTTTGAGATTATACGTTTTTGTTAAAAATGCCGAAAAAAAAACGAGTTTTTAAAGTTCTTTGAAAACGTTATGTGCCCACGCGGGCTGCGGGCGCAACATAATCAAAAACAAACATTATTTGTACTTTTCTTACTAGATTTTCTTTATCATTAAAAAAATGAATTGAGCTATGGGTCTTGCCAAAAGCAGCAGGAGATTTTGTACGCCAATTCGCCAATTCGCCAAGTTGCATTTATGCTTTTTTTTTCCAAACTAGTGATAAGCTCAAATATTGAAAGGTTGTTCCCCCACATTTCATCCAAATTTATGCTTGAACTACACAAATTACATCAGTTCCAATCGGACCCACCCTTGACCAATTTGTGATCTTAAATTTCTTTTTTGTATCAACCACAAAGAGTTGCATTTTCGTTTATGCCTATTACCTGTATGAGCTACCTTGTATATGCCTTTTCTTCATTATTCTGCAACTAACCTTTCTCCCTCCTTTTTTTAAAAATAGCTTTTTGTTGTTCCTATCCAAACAAGTTCGTTGTCACTCGCATAAAAACGGATATATTGGGGTTTAATATCTTATTCAATTTTTCCTCTTTTCCCATTTTTTCGACGTTATTAACCTTTATTCCGACTGTAACTTTTTTTCTTGAAGTTGAAGTTACCCTTTCCCTTTATCTTTTTTCATATATCACTTTCACACGGCCACCCAAAATAATTTTTCTTTCTTCTACTTTTTTTTAGCTTCTTGCGTTTTTTGTAAAAATTTTAATAATGGTTAAAGGTAGAAAACAAGATCTTCCACTTCATAAAGTCATCATGGTCGGTTCAGGTGGTGTAGGCAAATCTGCTTTGACTTTGCAATATATGTATGGCGACTTTGTTGAAGAATATGACCCAACAAAAGCAGACTCATATCGTAAGAAAGTAACGTTAGATGGACAGGAATGTCAGATTGACATTCTGGACACTGCTGGACAGGAAGAATATGCTGCCGTATCCTTTTTAACATTATAAAATTATAAAATATGAAAAATATGAAAAAAATTTAAGTTCGTTATAAGTTTTGGTCATTTATACAAGAGAAATTTATATTGAATTCAACTAATTATTATTTTATAAAATTATATTTCCTTAACGATTTTTCATTCAATAATGAAAGATTCGTGATAATTATTATCGGTCTGGCGAAGGCTTTTTGTGTGTTTTTTCCATTTGCGAGTATGAATCATTTGTACATACGCAAGATTTCAGAGATCAAATTTCACGAGTACTTGATGATGATAGCGTAAGTAATAATAATGTACGAAATTCGCCCCATTTTATTTAAAATTTTTCTTTTTTATTATAAAGTGCTTTTTTACATATATATTTCGAATTGTTTTTTTTTCCTGAAAAGAACTAATTTTTATAAAACATTTTTAGATACCCTTTATTCTTGTCGGTAATAAAGCCGATTTAGCCAAAATTCGAAAGGTTCCAGAAGAGGAAGCTAAAAATAGGGCACGTGAATGGGGTTGCGATTATTATGAAACTTCCGCAAAAACACGAAAGAATGTTGATGAAGTATACAATGATTTAATGAGAAAAATAAAAAGTCGCAAGGATTCTAACAAGGAGAGAGAAAATAAGGATAAAAGAAGCAAATGTGTTTGCTTGTGATGAAATAAAGGCTTTCGTAAGATTTTATACTTCAGGATTTAATATATACATATATTTTCACGTGTTATAAATAATATTATAGTTAAACACATTTTTATACATAGATTTGAACATGAACAATTAATTAATGGCCAAAAATTACATCATCATTTTTTTTTGACGCATTCAGATCCGCATAGATATATATTTTGTTTTGGGATACATTGCATTTATTAGTATTTCTTTATAGCCACTCATTTCATGATTATTTATCAGTTCATCATTGGACAATTTATTTAATTCATTTTTATGTTGTTTTAGACTTGTATATCACATATATTCATAAATATTTTTTTTTTTTTACCCTTAACCCTACATTTGTGTAATAATTATTATCTTAGTGATTTCACGCATATTCCTTGTAATTTTTTACGTTTCATAAAAGCGAGTAAAAATTTCGATTTTTATTGTATTTATTATTTATTTATTTATTTTTTTTTTCTTCTAATATAATTATTTTGTTAAATAAATCTTTTACCTAAAATTACGCCAAGTTTTTTTTTATAGATTGAATTCTTTCCTTTTCAAGAAGCTAAAAAAAACAAAATGTTAAAATCTAATTGATAATGGTTAAAATTTTATTTTATTTAAAATAATTAAGGAAATAAGAATTAAGGGGTCATTATTCTTCTTTTAATAAGTATAGAAATATTTTTTTAGCTCATATATATCACGCGTGTATCGTGAATTTTTAAATACGAATGATTGAAATTTGACAAAGTGAGTAAGATTTTCAATGAAAATTTTAAATTCAAATTGAACTAAAAAGTAAATTACAATGGATATAATTATATTTATAATGATTTGATAGATATTTTTAAACGAAAATTCTTATAGAATTTATGGTATAAGGATATAAGGAGGGACGCAATTTTAACCAATCAAATTATTTGATTTTAACGACAAAAATAAACTGCAGTTAGTCAGTTGACATTTTAGCCATGTGCAGGATGTGCAACCCACTCGCTAAAATTTTTACAAATATAAATTTAAATACTATATGTAATAAGAACGGAATCTGAATGTATAATGCTTTATAACTTTGTTATTCATTGCAAAGTGAAATTCTTAAAGAAAGAGAGTTAAAGAGGCTCTGCCTATTGAACATCCTTGAAAAGGACTAGTTGATCAATGATCTACAGTACATTCTATTGATCGAATTAGGTGTTTAAAATATGTAGACGCAGTAAATTTTTTCATCTCTGATATGTCTTATTGCCACAATTTTATTGGCTTTCGTCCAATTAAATTTGCATTGCCCACGATTATTGGAATATTTTATTATCCGAGATTTTTGAATTTGGATAATAGCACATAAATAGATTCAAAGTTATCTATGTATATGATTTACCGATTTACCAGGAAATTCCCCGTGAAATTAGTTCAGGCACTACTTTCTATTTCTTTTATTACAATTTATCTTTATTCGTTAATTCTCTTTTTTTTTAAAAAAAAAAAAAAAATCTGGTGATGAAGAAAAGCCGCTTACTATGAAATTTAGGTAATATTTAACAGTTAATTTAAATTAAATATGTAATTAAAATAATGTTAAATAGATCAACATCAACAGCTTAAACATTGTTTTCGTAATCGGTTCTCAATTGGTGCTTCTATGAAAATCGGTTTGAAATTCTTATTTAAATGTAACACAATTTACCGAACAGATCTTAGATTTCCATTATCTACGATTTCAAAATGTAAGTTAAATAAGTTTAATCAAATACGAACAATTCGAATTATTTTCTAACACGCAAAATAATGACACCACAACCACCTTTGATAAATAAGCCAAATATAAAAATTATTAAAAGAAAGATTATTTTAATTCTTTCAGGGTTAATTCTTGTCAATATTGGTGTTTGGATAGCAACCGCAATTGCTTTTCGCAACTTTTCTTTGTTGGGAACAGCTGTGATAGCATACACTTTAGGACTTAGACACGCTGTAGACGCCGACCATTTAGCGGCTATTGATAATGTTACTAGAAAACTTTTACAATCTGGTCAACATTCTGTGTCAGTTGGGCTCTTTTTTTCTTTGGGACATTCTACTATTGTCATAATTGCGTCTATTGCTATTGCCATAACTGCAACTGCTGTAAAAAAAAAATTGGGTGACCTTAAAGCTATAGGAGGTCTCATTGGAACGAGTGTTTCGGCAGCTTTTCTGTTTATAATTGGAATAGTAAATTGTTTCTTACTTGTTTCTATATTACGTTCACTTAGAAAATTTAAGCGTACTGGTACATTAGAAGAAGAAAATATAGAAGATATTTTTAATAATTCCGGACTTCTCGGAAGATTCTTTAAACCCGTTTTTAAATTCATTGACGCCAGCTGGAAGATGTATCCACTTGGCGTACTTTTCGGTTTCGGTTTCGATACTTCAACAGAAATAGGTTTATTAGGGATTGCTGCATTTCAGGCAAATCAAGGACTTTCTATTTGGTTAATTATGTTCTTTCCTTTACTTTTTACATCTGGAATGGCTTTAATTGATACGATTGATGGCATATTAATGTTAGGAACTTATACATGGGCTTATATAAATCCAATTCGAAAATTATATTATAATTTTGTTATCACATTACTCTCAGTTTTAGTGGCTTTTGTGGTTGGTACTATAGAACTTTTAAATATATTAAGCGATAAATTGAATCTTCAAGGTCCTTTTTGGAATTTCTTTGCAAAACTTGGAAATGAATTTGGTACTATCGGTTATTTAATAATTGGTCTATTCGTCTTCACTTGGTTGATTGCTATAATTATTTATAAATATGGAGGTTATGAAAAATTGGTACATAAGTTTGATCAAAAAAACATTCGAAATTTGGATAATAATGATTTAGATATTGATAATCAAGACGGTAATTCAAAGCATAGTATTGACATAGTTGTTAATTCGGAAAATAAACGTCATTCTAAGGGATCTATTGAAGTTTACGATAACTAATAATCCCTTTTTGGGTGGATTACACACGGAAGTTAATTGCTTATATAAATTATTTGTAATAAAACGTTTTTATACTTCTAAGTTCTGATCGATGGTCAAAAGGTCATTGTCATCAAAAAAAAAAAAAAAAAAAAAAAAAATGAAATCTTGTTATTGTATGTCATAAATTTATTTATTCATATAAAATATTTTAATCTTTATATATACTTCATAAGGTTCCACACGTAGTTTTATATTCGCGATTAATGATCGTGACCATCATCTCCTCTTTTTTCCGGTTCGACCTAGTGAAGAAATGTGAATAAGATATGTTTTTTGTGTAAATACGATGAAAAATTAAATAACTGCTAACCTTTATCATATCATCAATTCTAAGGATAGATATAGCTGCTTCAGTGGCAGACTTCAGCGATTTAATTTTTGACATGGCAGGCTCTAAAACACCAGCTTTCAAGTTATCTCTGATATCACCCTTAAGAAGTTCGAGACCATAATATTTTAGAACTTTTTTTGGATCATCTGGTGCAGCATTTTGGGATGTGTTATGATATGCTCTTAATTTTGCAACTAAGTCAGTAGAATCCTTTGCAGCGTTTACAGCTAGTGTTTTCGGTATTGCAAGAAGTGCATTTGCAAATTCAGCTATTGCAAGTTGTTCTCGTGAACCCTATAATAAGTTAAGAATTAACACTTTATCCTAATAATGGTGTTATTAATTTAAAGATAAATATCATACCAAAGTTGTCGCAAAGTTTTCTAAATAAATACTTAATGCTGTTTCTACCGCGCCACCACCTGGGACAATATTACCACTTTCTAGGGTCCTTTTCACAACAGACAATGAATCGTGTAAAGATCTTTCCATTTCGTCCAACATATAATCATTGGCACCACGTAAAATGATTGAAGAAGAATTTTGGCTTTTAGTACCCTTGATAAGAATGCATTCATCGTCTGAAATACGTTCTTGGATAACTTCTTCTGCAGTACCAAGATAAGATGATTCAAATGTTTCTTCTCCCTCAAGATTAGCAAGTGTAGAAATAAGCGTGGCTTGTTTTATTAAAGAATAAAGAATGTGAATACTTATTTAATTAATTAATGCAAATTACTGATAAATACCTCCAGTAGTTTTAGCAATTCTTCTTAAATCTTCCTTTTTACATCGACGAACCGCCATAGTCCCACTTTCTACAAACAATTTTAAACAAAGGTCATCAATACCCTTTGTTGTAAGAACAACATTAGCTCCCGCAGCAAGAATTTTTTGAACGCGCTCAATAGTGATGGTAGCCTCGCTATGCAAATAAAAATAAATAAGTAATATAATCAATATTGTTTAATAAAGTGTTTAATTATATACCGTTTACGAATATCCTCCAATTTTTCTGGATCATCTACAGTGATATGAACACCTAAATGCATCCTTGCCTTTTGAAGATTCATATCTAAGCACGCTATTTTAGCGTTCGTGATCTTTGTCTTCATAGCTAAAATTTATACATGTTACATCTTCAGTATATAATAAACTTTAATATATGATATTATAGTACTATACCTTGAGAAGCAACGGTGCAATTTAAGGCATACCCTTTAACAAAAATCGATTCTCGAGTACTTTTACCATGAGCCTTGAGAACATTGACAGCTTTTACTGGATATTTGACTTCTCCACGAGAGTTTGTAGATTTAACAGAAAGAATTGCATCTACAACAATATTTGCGAAGAACTCGTCATCACTTGATACCATCAGAGAAAATAAGAATTAAAAAGGTATTTATAGAATATAACGGCTATTGTGATTAAATATAACTATTTTTCTTACGTTCCGATTATCTTACTAGCCATACTTGTTTTTGCAACATTTATGAGGCATTCACGTCCTAATGTATCAACTTTGGTAGTTAGATGGTCAGCAATGTATTTACATGCTTCTTTGCTTGCCAGCCGATAACCAGTAATAATTGTGGTTGGATGAATTTTGTTCTTCACAAGCTCATTTGCACGACGAAGTAATTCTGCAGCTATTATCACGACCGACGTTGTACCATCACCTACTTCTTTGTCCTGTTGCTGAGCAAGTTCAACAAGAACTCGTCCGGCAGGATGTTCAACTTCAAGCAAATTAAGAATTGTTGCTCCATCATTCGATATTGTAACATCCTAACAAGTAATTAATTAATCCATTTCAGACTTCAATATATTATTACGATTCGTTTATTAGATGAACTCTAATTATTGATACCTACACCAATATCATCAACTAACATTTTATCCAATCCCACTGGACCAAGAGAACTTTTCACAATATTCGCGATAGACATAACAGCAAGTACTAATAAGAATATAAAAGAAAAGGCAAAAAAAAATTATTATTTCTAACGTGTATCCTCAAAAGTACTTTTATTCAAACTAAACAGTAGATGATTAAGAAGTAAAACTGTAAGAAACTATAACACACGAGAGAAACTAAAACAAGCGTTGTAAAATGGATTATAATAATTAGATATCGACTAGTTTACAAGCAAACCAAGTTTCGGCACCAGCCTCGATAGCGTAGTTCAACATACCATTCTGGTTACGCACTTCATTCCCAGAAACTCTTTCGCCGCCAAGAAAGAGTGTTTGGTTACGATCGCGTTGGTACATATTTTAAATATAGATAAGAATCTAAGAACAATTTTTTTTAACAAAAATTTTTTACAATCACGTGTTAATATTAAGCAATTTTCCATAAAATTAATTTATACTTTTTGAACATGATCGGCAAAGTCGAATTTTGTAAGTTTTTCATATGTAAAGTCAAAAATGCCATCCAAAACCTCCTTCTGACCTTTAAGTAAACTTGTACAGAAGCCAGAAATACACTTACACTAGAATTTTAAAGGCTCTTATTAAAGAACTTTGAATTAATTTTTCTATAATTCATGAAGATTGCTGCGCCATCAACCTGACACACACACATTCAGACGTGCCTTTAAAGCCAATTAGAATCATAGGAATTAAATCGTACGATACCTTTTTTAAAATTCGATTTTGCGTTTATTTTGGCGTTCGTTTTAATTTTTCATTGAGCGTTTAGAATTTCTTAATAATTTTATAATGAATTCTCAATTAAACGCGTTAAAATGCGTAGGTTCACGTTTATTATACCATGAAAGCTTTCTAAGTCGGAAAAGCGCGACTTGTTTCTCTTTATGCGTACCTTTCCGAAAGTCCCATTCGCCTTTCGTTTCAAGCTATTCTAGTATAAATTCGAATATATCGCTAGCCGAAAGTGACAAGGAAAGTAATAGTATTTCTCTCAATTGAAATAGCAATGAATATTACACCCATAATTAAACATATAAAATTCTTATAGACTTTTGATAAAATCCTAATTGCAAATAGAGGCGAAATAGCAATTCGTGTCATTAAAACAGCCAAAAAAATGGGAATAAAAACAGTTGCTATTTATTCTGACGCAGATGCTCGAAGTTTACATGTCGTATTAGCAGACGAGGCAGTTCGTGTGGTTCGTGATTAATTTGTTTATTAATTTCAATAAATGGCAGAAATATTTTATTTAAGGTATCGAATTATAGGGCCCGCCTCCTACAGACCAAAGTTATCTCTCGATTCCTGCAATTTTAAAAGCTATTAAAGAAACTGGGGCACAAGCTGTACACCCGGGTAATAATAGGATATTTTCCTCTTCGATAGTATCAAATTAACATGTTTCTTGTACTTAGGTTATGGGTTTTTATCGGAAAATTCACATTTTGTAAAAAGTCTGGAAGAAGCTGGTGTCACATTCATAGGGCCTGGTGAGAAAGCGATGGCAGATTTAGGTGATAAGATTCAAAGCAAAATAATCGCTAAAAATTCTGGCGTTAACACCATTCCTGGATTTAATGGCGTTGTCAAGAATACAGATCATGCTTTGGAAATTTGTAGGATCATTATTTAACAATAACCGGAATAGTTTGCATGTTATTATATTAATGTATTAAATGTTTCATTAGCTCGTTCGATTGGCTATCCTATAATGCTCAAAGCTTCTGCAGGTGGAGGTGGTAAAGGAATGAGAATTGCTTGGTGAGCATATAATAACTCGTTTGAAAATTCTTTTTTATAAAAATGA
The DNA here is from genome assembly GCA_015698045.1 of Rhizophagus clarus. Lineage (NCBI taxonomy): Eukaryota > Fungi > Glomeromycota > Glomeromycetes > Glomerales > Glomeraceae > Rhizophagus > Rhizophagus clarus. Next base: position 67,558 of record BLAL01000318.1, on the reverse strand, counting down.
TCTCATATCATTATTTAGGAACGATCAAGAAGTCATTGAAGGGTTCAAACTTGCATCACAAGAATCCAAATCGAGTTTTGGTGACGATCGATTATTAATTGAGAAATATATTGACAATCCGCGTCATATTGAAATACAAATATTAGCCGATAAATTTGGAAATGCCTTGTACCTTCCAGAACGTGAATGCTCTATTCAAAGGAGAAATCAAAAAGTATATAATTGTTGTCTGCTTTTGAAAGCTGTACAAATATAAATAATGTTTGATCACATTAGGTAATTGAAGAGGCACCAAGTGTACATTTAGACTCATCTACTCGTAAAGCTATGGGCGAGCAAGCCATTTCTCTTGTTAAGCATGTTGGATATGTTTCGGCTGGAACTGTTGAGTTTTTAGTGGATTCGAAACGTAACTTTTATTTTCTTGAAATGAATACACGTCTGCAAGTCGAACATCCTATCACTGAGTACATTACAGGCCTCGATCTGGTTGAACAAATGATTCGTGTTGCGGCAAATCAAAAATTATCTATGAAACAAGAAGATATTAAATATAAAGGATGGGCTATTGAATCGCGTGTATATGCCGAAGATCCTGAAAAATATTTGCCATCTATTGGACGTCTTAGTAAATACATCGAGCCCGTTAGCTTGACAGATAAACATGAAGTCCGTTGCGATTCTGGTATAGTTGAGGGAAGTGAAATTAGTATCTATTATGATCCTTTAATTTGCAAACTTTCTACTTATGGCGAAACAAGAGACGAAGCTATTCAAATTATGGGAAGGGCTTTGGATTCATATGTTATAAAGGGTAAAGATAATTTATAAATAATTTTTATTTGTGTGAATTAGTAATTTTTTTTTTTTTTGTTTTAAGGAGTTACGCATAATATTCCATTATTACGCGAAGTTATTGGAAGTTCAAGATTCAAGTCTGGAAAAATTTCTACCAAGTTTCTTGCAGAAGAATATCCAGGAGGTTTCAAGGGTCATTTACTTAAAGATGGACCCTTAATTGAACTTTCTTCAATTGCCGCATTAATTTATGCTAAAAGGGATGTGCGTAATTGGTGTTGGAAAGATAGTAGGGAAGGTTCTTCGAATAGAAACGTACCAAATAATTGGAATCTTTGGGTTAAGATACACAACAGTAATAGTAAAATTGAAACCGTTAATGTGCGTATTGAAAGGAGAAGTACTGCTTTGCAACATGAAGATGAATATCAGGTAATAATAATTACTAATTTGTTAATAGAGATGTATCCATCATTAATTATTAATTATCTTTATATAAAGGTCACAGTAGCAGGTCATCCACAGACGATAATTAATGCTCAATGGCCAATAGAGTCACCTTTAATAAATGCTCAATTACATGGTCTAAACCAATTGAAAAAATCTGTTACGGTACAATATTTGGATCCTTTACCGGTTGGTTTCCGTATTCAATATATGGGAACGAAATTTGATATCACTGTCCACAATCAAAGACAGCATGAACTGAGCCAGTTTATGATCGAAAAACCAAAGAAAGATTTATCGAAAGTTATACTGAGTCCTATGCCAGGCTCCGTTGTAAGCATAGCGGTTAATGTTGGAGACATTGTAAGTTTCAACAAATTAAATATATGTATAAACTTATATCATAATAATCATTTAAAAATTTCTTTATTGGACAGGTAAATGAAGGAGTTGAAGTTGCAGTTGTTGAAGCTATGAAAATGCAAAACGTCTTACGTGCCTCCCGTGTAGGTAAGGTTAAAAAGATAAATGTTAAACCAGGTAGTTCAGTCGCTGCTGAAGAAGTTTTAATAGAATTTGAAGATGATGAACAAAAGTAATCAAATAGCGTAATGATAAAATTTGCAACTTTGTATAACTTTTGGTTATACTATAAACCAATTCTTTCTTGTGTTGTCCTGTAAAAAGTAGTTAATAAATAAATTAAATTAAATTTTAGGTTAAGAATTATAATCTTATAATCTTACATATTATTTTTCAAATTTCGAAGTTCTTCTGCACCAACAACTGGAATGGGTTGCTCCTGTGGTTGTTGAAGTTGCTGCTGTTGTGATTGTTGCTGAATAGTATCTTCTAACTCAATACTTTTTCTTTTGCCTTTTCCACTTATACCCGGTTTTTGAGAAAGCTTTTTTTGATAGAATTCTCGGAGCTTAGTAAGTTGTTCAACGTCGTCTTGACGAATTTCTAAACGTGTGGGATTACGACGAAGCATATTTCAATATATTTATTTTTTATTACACAAATAATAATTGTATAAAAAACGAGTCACAGCACACATGGTTAAGGTTATACACGATCGAACACGCTGATCCAAAATTTCCAAATAAGGGGGGATGTCTAAAGCGGCAAATCACGTGATCATAGTAGAATATTTGTCACCCGTGTCACGCCCCTCTACTCTTTCATTTTTATTAAAAGTATTCTGGCGACGGAAATTTTTTGATTAATAAAATCCTATATGTCGCTTCCCCTATTTGTCACATCCGCAATTTCTTAATGCCGTAATGCGGGCCAAAAATCTGTATAAATCGGGCGACTTACCCCGCTTTAGACGACCCCAAAAATAAAAATAACCTATTAGTACTGATTTGTTGTCAGTCTACTGATAATATTTTCTTAGTTTATAACGAGAATGCGAATTAAATCGAATGTGATAATAATATTTTTGTGCCTCTTGACATTTTTGGTTGAGGGCTGGGCCGATAAAGTTCTCTTGGAAAAAGTTCGAGCTCTTACTCTGTACAGAGGAAAATATACAACTGGAAGAAGACATAAACCCATTAAGCAAATAGAATGTGTTGGAGGGAACGCAAGCTGTCGTTATGAACCTGGTGCTGTATTCTTATATTCTTTGTAATTAATAAATAATGTTTATTATTTTATTTTAATTACTTTATTTTTAGATGTTATTCAATGTAGAAACATTGGATTGGATGGAATAAGTTAATTTAGATATTTTAATTATTTTGTAAAAGGACTTATTATAATTTATCTCTAATAAAATATTATTTATTAAAGACCCCAACTGGAAATGTGAAGCAGTTTTACCCAAATCATTAAGATTTGGACCTGTACGTGTTTTGCTGGAACTATTATGTTACTTGTTTTTTATAAATTTTTAATGACTTTCTCTTTTTCGATTAAAGTTAAAGGTTACATGCGAAGGTTTAATCTCATTCATTAATTAATAAGTACGCAATTTTATATAGTCCAAATAATAATGACTTCTTGTATTTATAGGCTATGAACATCCAAATGATCAATACGTTTTAAAAGGTAAGCTTAGTCAAAATAAAGAGTAATTCTCTCTAAGTTCAGTTTATATACAATTTATTTGTGTAGGATCATGTGGTCTTAAGTATACTTTATATCTCGTCAATGATTACACTAATGATCAAAAGGAAAAACAATGGTTTAACAATTGGTTCGATATTGAAAAAATGTTTAATATAAACGGCGAAGAGGACAGTAAATATTCTTATTTTATTTATGATATAGTTGCTCATATAGATATCTTTTAATATTGACTTATTTAAAGAATCATTATTTAGCACATTATTTGGAATTGCGTGGCTTGGTATGATTGGATACATATTATATAATATGTATTTGTCATGTATGAGGGCACGAAGAGAAAATAATAGGTAAATCAATAAATTATATTAAATTACATTTTATTTAGAAACAGCTTACTAAAATAATATTTTTTTTTTTTTTTTACTTAGGACTACCAATGTTCCATCTCAAGAATTTAGACCTTCAGACGACGGAGCTGACGGTAAATATTTTAATAAATTTAAATCTATTTTAAATTTCCAAACATCATTCGTTAAATTTATTCTCAAATTTATTATAGATTCGTCAACAACAACTAGGCGTGCATATCAAAGGGAAAATATTCCATATCCAGGATTTTGGACGGGAATTTTAAGTGGCGGTTTACTTGGTTACTTGTTTGGTAGAAGAAATAATAATAACTATTCTTATAGTAGAACGCGAAGAAAGCGATCTTCACCTAGTTATAGTTATAGCTCAAGTTCCATCCATAATAATAATTTTTACAACAATTATGATAGGAAAAATGATTATAGTGATTATTCTTCTACGACAAGCTATGATAACGATGACACATATACCGCGTACGGTTTTGCTGAAACTGATAATAGATAATCGTGAATAATGAAAATATCATGAATGACTATTATATATATTTTTTAAATTTATTGATTAAACATCCTTACAGGTACATTATCATTATACTTTTAAAGGCAAACAAAAGCAATAATTGGAAATTGAATATAATTAAAAAAAGTCGATTAAATTTATGATTTTCTTTAATCCTATCCTCTAAATAGCCCATATTAAAAAAAAAAGATTGAAAATAAAAAAAAAAGTCCTCTAATGTACAATAATAGTGTTTTGGACAATTGAATGAGATTAAAGAAATTAGTGTTTAATTTAAAGAAAAAAATAATAAATTTTCGTAATTTATAATATCATACAAGTGAATACTACTACTAACATAACAAAATTAAGGCGGTGACCTTATTGCACCTGATGTATTTTTTTTTAAATTAAGAGAAAGAAATAATATCAGAATATAGCTGAAAGAGTGAGAACATTATTTATAATAAAATGACTTGAAAGAAAATTTTTATTTAAATCCTCAAACCAACCATTCTCCTGTTCCTTAGTAATCATAGTTCTATTAAATATTGTTAAATTGTTTTAATTCCATTAACATTCGCTGCTGCTAATTTTTCCATTTTTTTATTCTCCAATTTAGCTTTCTTTTCTCTTTTCTTCTCTTCTTTCTCTGCTTTCTTATCTTTTTTACTAGTTTGTGTGTTATTAGTGCTTTCTTCAAATAATGATTCCAGGTTTGATGGAGTCTTCTTTTCTTCTTTATCATCTTTCTTATCCTTATCTTTATCCTTTTCTTTGCTTGATTTATTATTAGATTTTGTAAACCATGATGTTTTCTCTTTTTCATGTGATGCCGATTTTTCATGTGTATTATTGTCATCATTGTCCTTTGAATCTTGATCGCCATGTGATTTACGTCTATCTGGATTATTATCTTTTTTTCTCGGTAGTATAGTCGTCAAACGTTCAGAAAATGATGGTTCTCTTACAGGAGTTTGACGCTCCTTTTTAGGTTCTTCATTGTTTATTGAAGGTGTAGCGTTGTTATTATTATCAACACTATTAACCGTAGTTGACGCGGATTGCGTATCAATAGAATGTGATTCAGCAGCGCCCTCTGCTGATACTTCTGATGATGCACTAGAGGCTACATTATTTGCCCAAACAGAATACGGTAACCCAAGAGAACTTAAATCTAAGTCACAGGCTTGATAAAATAATACATATCCCGATCCAGTTGCCGGTATATCTCCAAAATATTTATGAATTTCACTTTCATCTACGGGCTAGTAGAGAATAAATAAATAATAAATTATGAAATTATTTAACCACAAAATTCGTATTACCGTACCTCTACAGTATCGTCATCAAATAAAAGCCACTGTCCCATACTCTTTACCAATGTCACATAATGACCATGATATGGTCCACTTTAAAGAAAATTTTGTTAATAAATTGAAAAAAAAAAATTATTATATTACATTAGCATATTACATTAGTATATGTCTCACCTTCCAATGTGAACACAAATTGCATAAAGTTCATAAAGACGATCAGGGTCTTCAATATTATCACACTATATCAAAATCGGAAGAAAAAAAATTATTAATATCGTGTTGTAGTGGAGGTAATATTTAAAATATCTCAAATGTAACATTACCGTATTGAATAATCGTAATTCAAAAGGAAACACTACTCTGTATGATAATTTAATATATTTCTGTAACCTCTCTTGAAATTTAAAGCGTTTTAAATGTAACGCTAATACATTGGGTAATTTTTTAATTTTCATCCTATTAAAAGAATTTGGTATACTAAATTCGTTATATTTAATTAGAGAAGAATATGACATATTGTAACGTGCGTACCTCTTTTCGGCCTCTTGTAATCCACAACACACGTCGCAAAAAAATTTATCCTGGTGAACCAACATTTCGCTTGCAGAAAATTGCCTCAAACAAGACGTAACAGAAGAATTTTGCTCAATATCAATAGAAAGATCCAGGAAAGGGTCATCTCTACTTGTGATCTGAACATTATAATATCAATAAAAATTCGAATAAAACATTAAAAAATATTTATAAATTTCTATTTAACTCACGGTTTCACAAGTCAGGCATTTCGTTTCATTTGTTAAAGTGCCTTCAAATAGTTTATGTACCCAAGTTGTCTTTAAAGGGGATGTGTTGGAATTAATTTCTGATCCTTTGAAAGAACTTCCATCGGCTTTGTATAAAAAATTATATGCTTAAGAAATTTAATATCGTTAAATCATTATGAAGTCTTTTCTATAATAATCACCTGAAATGCCACTTTCTTCACTTTCGTTTATGCTTGTACCGTTTACTGACGACTTTGACTTTTCGCTAATATCACAGCGTTGTTCTTGTTCTTTTTGTCTTTCTAATTCTTCCATTTTCTTTTGCTGTTCCATTACATTCTCAGCTATAGCATTAAGAGTGTAATTTAAAAATTCATGTGCATCTTGGTGCATCGTTGTACGAAAAAGTTCTATTCCAAAAATAATAATAAAACTAAAAATTAATAGTTAATAAAACAATGACATACACAATAAAGAGAATAAAAATTTACCATTTTCTTTTTTTAATTTTGCTATGAATCCATTGGGTGCCATAACACCAGTCCTTTTTTTCTGACTACTTATCTTCCAAAATAATTCTTTCAATGCACTAAATAAAGTGTCTTCATTAAGTCCATTGGATAATGATATATCACCATTCGCTAAAAAATATGAATTGTTTAGTGAAATAAAAGTTTAAACTAAACTTACCAAATAAAAATATCTTACCTTTATTTTCACCTGTGCCATTTACATCTTTTTTAAAGATAGTACCATTTGTAAGTGATGATGTTAATGTTTGTAAATTAATAGGCGACATGGAAGGTGCTAACAAACCATTTTGTCCATTCGGAAAGTTGATAACGCATTCTCGAAACGGTTTACAAAAATAAAGAGCTTGTAAAATAGAATTGCAATAGCTAATGTTATATAAATAAATGAATGATTGATTGAATGAATAAAATTAAGAAAGCTAATGAAATTGTGTGATTTTAGGAAGAAACTTTACCAGGTGTTTCCGAACTGTAAACGTTGATGTTCACGAACAAAAGAAAAAAGTGTTAATGCTGTTTTGATAAAAGTTTTTCGTAGTTCTTTAGTTTATAAACTTTCTGTTCAACGTCACTAATTTAAAAAACGTTCTTACATTTTCCAGGCCAAAATATTTTTCAGACCCATTACTCCAGGGTTCGTTGGCAGTAGTTTTTTTCGAATCACCCTAAATAGAAGAAAATCACGTTAGAGGTATTTTTGTTGCATAAATTACTCTATTTCTTCAAGGTATCAAAATAAAAATAGGCATAAAAAAACCAGCCTACCATGCCAATCCATTTTAAAAGTGACATTTTTTTGTTGTTAGTTTGTATTTATCGAATAGTTAGCTTTCGCTTTTTGCACAATATCCGCCTATATTTAACCAGAGTAAATTGGAATTTGATTGGCTACAATTATAAATAATAAATTGATCATCTTTTTGACCCCAAAAAACGGAGCCACTTTTGTCTATTTTTTAATCTTTTAAAAAAACCCTTTTCAAAATGTACTACTCTTGACATACAAACAGATATCCACGTTTCTAACCACTAACCACATTTCTAGAATAGTTTTAGCATATTTGAAAAAAAAAAAAGTTTTTTTTTAAAAACTTTTAAAAAGTTAGATTTAGGTCGCTGTCTCTTATCAAAATTTCTTTTTAATTAATTAACAATCCACTGTTACGATTTTTATTTAACGAATTTTTGGATATTATTTGTTTTATTTGACAAGATAAAAAAAAAAAAAATGCGAACTTGTTATTATGAACTTCTTGAAGTAGATCGCACAGCATCTGGGGAAGAAATAAAAAAGGCATACCGCAGGAAAGCTTTAGAATGGCATCCTGATAAAAATCATCATAGAGTTGAAGAAGCTACAAAAAGATTTGCTCTTATTCAAGAGGCTTACGATGTTTTATCTGATCCTCATGAACGAGATTGGTAAATTTTTTGGTCTTACGTAATTGATTAAATAATTATTCAAATTAATTTAAATTTATAGGTATGATGGCCATCGAGACGCCATTCTAAGAGAAGGTAAGAAGTGTCAATTTGTTTTGAAATGTGACAAATACTAAATCGAAAAAGAAATGTCCATTAGATGACGATATTTATGAACCCGATGTTTATGATGAAAGTAGTTCAAGATGGGGATTTAGAACTAGCGTACAAGGTACCAGGACCGAAGATCTAATGAGATTCTTTACTAAAGCGTGTTACCAAGGATTCGATGACGGTAAAACGGTATGCTAAAGAATTACCATTTAAGTTAAATCTAAACTATTATTGATCAATAAATCTCATTATAGGGATTCTATTCGGTGTATAGGAAATTATTTGAAAAATTAGCGGAGGAAGAAGAAGATGCTTATTCACATGATCGCGGTGAAGATGCCGACGATTTTCACTCGTATCCATCATTTGGTGATAGCACGACACCAATTGATCCAAATGACTCGAAAGATGGGAACCCGATTAAAAATTTTTATACCTCATGGTTAAATTTCTCCACTCAAAAAAGTTTTAAATGGTTTGATAAATATAAATTATCCGAGGTAAAGTGTAATTAATTAAATAGTTGAATGTTCCTTTTTGAAAAAAAAAAATAAGGAATTAAAGTAAAAATATTATTGAAGTAGGCACCTGATCGAATTTTAAAGCGAAAAATGAAAAATGAAAATAAAAAATCGCGAGATACTGCTCGTAAAGAATACAATGACACCGTGAGGGTAAGTTATCATATAATTTATTAGATTTTTAAATTTATTAAAGAACATCCTAAATAAATAATTATTTTAGGAATTAGTTGAATATGTAAAGAAGAGAGATCCACGTTACAAAGAGTTTACAGCACTCGCGGAGTTAAAAAGAGAAGCGAAGGTAGCAGAAGCTAAATCGAAAGCCGCGCGCGAACGCGCAGAACGTATTGCTAAATTACAGGAATATCAAGAGCAGGACTGGACAAAGATAGATGAGGAGGAGGAAGAGGAGGAGGAAGATTTTGAAGATGAGCCACCAGATGATGAATATTTTTGTGTGGCATGCAATAAAAGTTTCAAAAATGAAAATGCATGGAAAAACCACGAAAAAAGTAAAAAGCATATTAAAAACGTTGAATTATTAAAAGAAGAGATGTTCGAAGAAGATGAAGAACTAATAAATAGTGTAGATGCAAGAAATCTAGAAAATGATGCATTAAAATTTAATGATGATACTTTTACGTTACAAAATGGCTATCAAGGTATAAAATTAGACACACAGGACATTAAATATGACGAAGAGGAAGAGAATAGTTTATTCTTTCATGAGAAAGAATCTAAAAAGAACAAGAAACAAAAAAAGAAACAGAAGACTCCTAATTGGGGTCATACTGATGAAGAACTAAAAATAAGTTCGATGAAAGAAAAAAACGGTATATCAGAAGAGACACTAAACGAAGAGGAGGATGATTTGTCTGAATTATTAGAAAGAACAAAGATAACTTCTCGTGGAGGCTTCGAGTCAGATGAAGAAGAATCGGGGGCAACTCCATATTTCTTAAAAGATGATGATAAATTAAATCAAACCGAGAACAGTAACCCTAAAAAGGAAAAGAAGAAGAAGAAGAAAGAAGTATCTAACCAGGTGATTCATTTATCGCAATTTTTTTGTTTTCTCATTAGATATTTTTTATATTCATTATACTCTAAAATTTTTCCTTATATAGATTAAGTGTAACGTATGTTCACAGGCATTTCCCACCAGAAACAAGTTGTTTGACCATATCAAAGCGACTAATCATGCCCAAGCGGAATCACTAAGCTCAGGTAAAAAGAAAATGAAAAAAGTAAAGTAACTCAAAATTATTTTTAATTAACAACTCAACTAATAGACATTTAAAAGAGTCTATCACATAAATTGTTTAGTTTATAAAATTCCTGAACCTTAATTTTCACAGATGAATTTGTGAAGATACCATTTTCCGATTTTAAGATTAGTGAAACATGAGACGGCGTAGATAGTGATGGGATTTTTTAATTTTTAATAACTATTTTTAATTTTAACTTAATAAGTACTTATTAAGTCAATAATTTAAATTAACATAGGACTTTTAATTTTTAAGTTAATAATTAGTCTTAATAATTAACTTAATAAGTACTTAATAAGTACTTATTATTAATTAAAAAAGATTTGAAATAATTTTTAAGTCCCGTCACTAGGTGTAGAATGACAAATTGTTAATTATTATTTATAAATAATAAACTGGATTTTCCCGAAAACAGAAAAATTTTTCTTTGATACGACAATATTAACATAGATTTCCATGACAATTTTTAAAAGTTTGTTTATTTATTTAAAATACGAAGAAGTTAATCTATATATATTTATAATCGTGTATGTCATTAAAATGACGATAATTAAAGAGAGAGAAAAAATAGTAAATTGATTGAACTACTATTTGACAATTTAGTAAATGATTTTTAATTTTTTTCCGTGAAACGGAGGATAAAATTGGTTATCACAGCGCCTATTAAATTTAAAGAATTAGAATTTAAAGAATTTGATATAAATAAATTAAAAAATATAAAATGATATTTACCAACAAGGAAAATGCAGAGCACAGTTGGTCCGTATCTATCATCATAAGGTCCTGATTCTCTCTTTCTTATCTTTGTCGCTCTCCAATGATATATTGACAGAGCGTAGAGCATGATAGCCATAGCTATTTGATCGACAAAAGAATTCCTTTAACCAAATTTAATTTTAAAAAAACAATTTCATGCAACATACCAACGAATGTAAATATAGCGGCAGAAATTTTCCCAATTTTGTCTCCAAAGTTAAGAAGTCCGAGCCCAAGACCACCTAATACAACCGTAAACTGCAACCACGAAAGAAATGTTCGCTCATTTGCGAAAAACACCTATTGACATGTAATAGAATAACAAAAGTTGAGCAAATTTTTAATATTAGTTTCTATAATGAATTGATACATACCTTAGGTTCGACCCTTGTGGGTAGAGCAATACGTTTTTGAGGTTGAAGAAGTGGTTGAGTAGACATTATAAAGAATTCAATAATAATACTTTCGATTATCAAAAAATTGTTGTTAAATTGTATTCCCTTTTCCACTTTTTATAATGATTTTGTTGTTTGCATTTTTGTACACTATTTAATACGCAATTCAGCCTTCCCTTTCAGCCCTCTTAACCAATTATGTCTGTATTATTAATTTTTTTCTCTAATTGGCAAGGTTTAAAAGAAAAGGAATAATTAGTCATGTGTTTCTCCCTACTATTTTCCGATCTCATGCAAAGATGAGCAAGCCGTTTCGGACAAAAGTCATATATATTTCTTCAAACTAAATATTATTTATTGTGCGAATTTTTCTTGTACAGTAGATTCATCTGACATGTCCGAAAGAAAATATTTGAAAAACAATTAAAAAAGGACAATCATGGGAACATTCGGAAAATAAACGACTTTTGTCCGAATCGGCTTGCTTGTGATTATATAATCTAAACAAACTGCAGAAACATGTGCCAATTTTGAATTGATCGCATATATGACATTCTCTCCTTTAAACCAATATGTCCAACCAAACATGGCGAAATGCAATAAATAACAATCCAATACAACAAAGTATTCGCCAATTTCTTGCCAAATTTCCGTTAAAGATCCATCGCTCTCTTTATGCCGCGCGAGAACTTGATGTTCCAAGGTTGTATACATGGGGACCAGGTTGGAAGTCAGGTCAACAAACTTCTTTCGACCAGGAGTGTGTAAAATGGCAGGTAATTGTCATTAAATCAAAACCTAAATAATTACTTAGAATTTAAAGTAATTAATCACTTCACATTATATTTTTTAAGACTTTATTAAAATTTAGTAAAAGTGATTTCGAAACCAAAAGTTTAAACGAACCATTAATGTCACCTTCAGGTACGTCCAATTTTTTAGTTAATTGAATTTTTGAAATTTTTCTAATTATACAAATATGTAAATATTCAGGAAAACTTCCGTTCTTAGTTTTAACAACTGGCGATGTTCTTGTGGATGATGCTATAGAAAAGCATGTCACTGATATGGTCAGTGATCATCCATATTATTATTGTATTATTTAATAATTTTTCAGAAAAAAAAATTGTATACATTTGAAATATATATATATATATATATAGTATTCAGAAAATCTTGGCAGCTTAAATAATGAACAACAGGAAGCAGACTCAGCAGCATATATTGCATCGGCTGATACAAAATTGCGAAATGCTCTGGTAAATTAGTCGATTTATTAAGAAAAGATAGTAAATTGATAAATTAATTGATTTTATATTTGAATTGATTTAGCTTTACAATCTTTGGTGTGAACCTGCAAATGAATCCATAACATATAATAAGTATGTCGGACATTATGCTAAACCGTTAGATAAGTTACTTTTTCATAAGTATAAAAGTTTAGCTGTCAGGGAACTATTAACAAGAAAGCCAGTATTAGACAAGGAAGAAGTTAATATTAGTTTTTAATTTATTTTTGTATATATGTGTCGTGGCTGGCTTGACTCTATTAACATTATTAATGTTAAATTATTAATAGATTTATCAAGAAGCTAATGAAGCATTACAAGCAATTTCAATTGCTTTAGGAGATTCCAAATATTTTTTTGGATCAAGGTATCATTCGAAGAGCAAGAAAAATTTTATTTAAATCAAATTCTAATTAGCTTTTGATTTTGTTTAGTTTGCCTACTTTTATCGATGCAGTTGTTTTTTCATATATTCACGTTATCTTGAATATTCCACTTAACGAATTGGTACAAGTTCAATCTAATCTTGTTAAATATTCAGAAAGGATATATAACGAATATATTTTATCAGGCTTTTAAAATTAATAAATTTTTTTTTTAAAAGTTTAATTCAATTGGCGTATTTATATTTATTCCGAGATGTCATGATTCACACATGGCTGGTTTTCGCAACAGTTCGTCAGACACAACACAACCAACAAAATCATTTTAATTTATTTTTCTGAAAAAATTATTGGTAATTAAATATCATCCACATCAAATTGTCGGAAATGATATGATTTTGGCGTAATATACCTACATTTGCTATCACACCATGCTAAGTTGTCACACTTAGATTAGTTTTTTGTTGCACTTCTACCACTTATTTACTAGATGAATTGAGAATCAAAAAAAATCAGGCCATTTTTGAAAGTTTTTATTTGCAAATGAGCAGTTTAAACAAAGAAAGTTACATTATATCAAAAGCCACATTTTGTGGAAAAAAATCCTATAAAAGAAAATATTCTTTACCATCAATTCAAAAAAAAAAAAATTATATAATAAATAATTAGTTAATTATTCAAGAACCAATTCCAAATTCACCGATAATTCTATTGTCTTCCTCCGTCAACTTCGTCATTCTCAATGTCAGTTTGTTTACCCTTAACTACTCATCGTAGAACTAGCATATCAGCGGTTCCACAGGCAGTTTATTTAGGTTTAGAAATAGACGTTGATGGTAATGACAAAATTGAATACGCTATTTGTACTCACGATGGTTGTTATGCCATTGATTTTGAAATATCCACTGTCGACGTATCGAATATCCCTAAAATTGAGGATCGTGTTGAGAAAGTTATACAGACAGTTCTCGAAACAATTTCGTTATATTCTAGAGTACAGAATTATAAAATACACGCGATTGGTCTTGGTGCGCGTTTAAAAAATGGACAAGAAAACGCGAAAAATCTTCTATTTACTTCGCCAAGTCTTGCTTCTAGACTTTGGCTTGAGCTCGATGCTTTGCCCTTTGTTATTAAAACAAAAGGCAAAACTGTCGATGAACGCGCTAGTTCAGCTGTGAGGAAAACTGTTGTATGGTATAGACATTATTTATTAAATATTATATTTGAGTTGTTATATGTTCATCTTTTTTAATTTTAATTCGATTAAGGATTAGTCCACAAATTCCTGGATCGATTCCAAGAATATCTGTTGGATACAGACATGAAGTTGAAGTTGATCTAAATGGAATGATTAAATTGGTTGATTTAGTGCATTATGAGAATACTGTTCATCCGGCAACTTGGAAAGTTATCAATAATATCGCTAATGAAATTAGGAATAGAAATATAAGGGCTTCATTCTTTAATGCAACTCCTCAAGGAGGTGGAGGTAAATATTATATATAAAGATGATAACATAAATATCAACACAAAATGAATCGAATCTTGTAAAATTTTAGTTGCTCTTATGCGTCATGCACTTATCCGTTTATGTAAACTTATGAAACTCGATATCCATTGGTTTGTTGCTAAACCAAAACCTGAGGTGTTTGATATAACAAAAAGAAAGTTCCATAATGTATTACAGGTAACCAAAATTCTTGGTGATAATTTAAAATTATTAAGATTCAATTAACCGTAAATACAAAATGCTATGTTTACTTTTTGATAGGGTGTAGCACCCCCAGACGTTCGCCTAACTGAAAATGACAAAAAAGTATTTAATAATTGGTCAAATGATAATGTTGAGCATTTCTGGAAAGATGATGAGGGTCCAATTATGAATAGTGATGTGATAATAATTGATGATCCACAAGGTAAATACAACAAAATGGAACATATATTCAAGCTTTCTCGGCTTATGCAGCATAACTTTAACATTTTGTTCACATGTAGTTTGTGGTATTATTCCGTATATCAAAAAACTCAATCCTACATGCAAGATTATATACAGAAGTCATATTGAAAGCAAGTTTTCTACTTAATTGTAATTTATATATTTTCCTATTTCAACTAAAATTGTTTAACATAAATATTCGTAAATATTTTAGTATGTGCTGATTTGATCCGGCAAAATCCGACTGGACCACAAGCTGAAACATGGAATTTCCTTTGGAGCTTTATTTCTCAAGCAGATCTGTTTATATCTCACCCTATATATAATTTCGTTCCAGACAATGTTCCTGCGGAAAAAGTGGTACTTCTCCCTGCCTGTACAGATCCATTAGATGGTTTAAACAAAGAATTGAGCCTTGCCGATTTATCTTATTATAAACTGGTTTATAATAGATTCTCAATAGATCAATGTGGTATAGAAATTGATTTTCATCGACCATATATTGTTCAAGTAGCCAGATTTGATCCTAGCAAAGGTAACTATTTAATCCGTTATACAATATCAACAACGAATTATTTACTAATGTTTATAATTATAGGTATCCATTTGCTGGTCCATTCCTTTAAGCTTCTCCATGATAAGCTTAAAGAAGCTGGCTGGGAACGAGAAAAAACCCCTTCTTTAATAATTTGTGGAGCTGGAAGTATTGATGACCCAGATGGAACTCCAATTTATGAACAAACTCATGAGTTATTAATGAAGCCTGAATATGCTGACATCGTAAATATTGTTTCAGTTGTACGTCTTCCTCCTTGTGATCAAATATTCAACACTATTTTAAGATGTGCTCATGTGGCATTACAATTAAGTACGAGGGAGGGATTTGAAGTTAAAGTTACAGAAGCCTTAGCAAAGGGAGTTCCTGTTATAGCATTCAAAGCAGGTATGATGACTTTATTTGTTTATTTATAATGTTTTTGGTTAATATAAACTTAAATTTTATAGGAGGAATACCGCTTCAGATTAAACATGAAGAAACAGGTTTCTTGGCAGATATTGGTGATACTGAGCAAGTAGCAGATTATTTGTTTACTTTGTTTAATGACCAAAATCTTTACCAGAGAATGTCAAAGAAAGCAGTAGAGACTTTAAATGAACAGTACTTTACCGTATTCCAAACTCTTAATTGGTTATATTTAATTAACCGATTTGCTAAAGAAAGACGTAAAGAGATGGGCGAAGATATTGAAATCGGTGAACAAGTACCTTGTGGAAATAAAAAATGGGTTAAGGAACTTTGGGTAGAGCAATATAATTTCAAAGAGATGATGAGTCAACAAACTGATTGTACGAATGATTCAGAAGTCAAAAAAAAAAAGGTAATTAATTAAATTGATTTATGTATTTACTTATGAATTTTCTAAAAAAAATTTTTATATTATTAGACTCTTGATGAAATGGTTTCTCACCCTATAGACAGCATTTATAATTCTTCCACTTAAAATATTAAAAAAATATATTGTTTATTATTCTGTATAATAATTATTTACATTTACTATACTAATGTATTGATTGCACAATGTAAATTTCTAGTAATTTTCATCCAAATAAATTCTTGAACATGACTTGTAATTTAACATTTTAAATATTTTTTTTTTTTTTTTTTTTGGTATTAAAAACATATTAACATTTGTTTGATATGTTGTACTTTTAATCAAAGTCAGTTCAAACATTTACCATAAATTAAATTCCTAAAAATAATTAAATAATTAATAAAACCTAAACTAAATTATAAAATAAAATCAAAAATTAAAATAATTATAACCCAAAATCTATAATAATCAATTATAATAAATAAATATATATATATAAAAATGAATAATAAAAATTACAAATAAAGCTAAAAAATAGTTTTATTTAGAACATTTTAATTGCTTTAATTGGATAAAGAGTAGAAATCTAAGGGTTTATATTATAACTTCTAATGTATTTACTAATAGAGTTTTATACTAAGAATTACTTATAATAATTGATCTATCTTTATTATTTTTTTTTTTTTAATGTTTAAAGATGTTGGATATCGCATATTTATTCTTGTATTGAGGAGAACATTGCTGTCGCATTCAAAAAAAAGGAAACATACATTCAAGGCTCAAAAGAGCTACAGTCTCGCCAAGCATCTATACTAAAAGGTATAAAGAAATTGAAAAACAAAAAAGAAAAATTGTAAAGTGTGATGACTGCCTAAACAAAAAATTAATTAGTAACTACAAAGCTACCTAACTATGGCTAATTTCCTATTTCTAGCATATTAACTACATAAACTAATTAGTTGTTCTAATAACCGCTTAATTTTCACCTTGTTATGTGTTCTTGGTTGCTTGTTATTAGACGCTTGTGAGCCGTTATCATTGTTCTGGCTGCAGACAGGTTTGGTCAGAAGTTCATCATTCTTTGATTTAGGGTTGTGGTATCTGCGTGATTTAATGGGAACCTTGTTCGATCCAGTCACTATTTTGAAACGGAAGGTGCCTTGTCGGTAGAGGATTTGTCCTTCTTTAAAGAAGGAGTTCTGATTTTGGGAGAGCGATAGGTGGGTGTGGAGTGATAGCACCAAGCTAATTCAGCATCCTTCCATAGTTGCAGATGTGATATCCTGTGAAAAGCGTATCCCAAATTGCAAAATATCCTATAAGCATGCGAGACCCGTCCTGCTCTTTAACAATTCTAAAGGATTTGAGATTGCTAGATGTTAGAAATTGGCTAGAGGTACTGTTGGGGAATGATCTATCTTTATTATTAATAATAAAGAAGGAGGAATTAAAGATGACATAAATAGATTATTATAAATTTCAAATTATCAAGGTAAGTATTAATAAAAAATTAATTTAAACTCTACTTAAATAAAATTTCAGGAAATTAATGCAGTGTAATATTACATAAGTTTTCACATATTCATAAACTTACATAGCTTTATGAGACCTTCAAAATATTATGAAAGCATAAATATTCAGCATATTACAGCATAATCTTATGAAGTATTATGGCATAATCTCATGAAATATTACACTTTTGTAAATTTACACTTGGCATAATCTCACGAAATATTACACTTTAGAAAATTTACAAAGTGTAAATTTATGATACATTTTGACATAATCTCACGAAATATTACACTTTCGAAAGTTTATGAAGTGTAAATTTATGATACATTTTGGTATAATCTTACAAAATATTACATTTTGAAAGGTTATGAAATGTAGATTTATGATATATTTTTGGCATAATTTCACAAAATATACACTTTTAAAAGTTTACAAAGTGTAAATTTACAATACATTTTGGTATAATCACACGAAATATTATGTTTATATCAATAGTTACGCCCGCATGTATTTCAAAAATATTTTTATTATTTTATAAATTTGTTTATTCAATAAAAAACATGGTAAATAAAACATCATAATATTGCATTAAATTTCGTCAATAAAATTTTTAATAATCTTATTTATTGCTCTTTGACTTTCGACTTTCTTCTATTTCACCCTATATATTATATTTATAGTGAAATATTTAAATGAGAAGGGATAGCAAACTGAAGTAAATCGTATATCAAATGAGTACGCTATCAAATTAAGTTGTTGAATATGTTATGAAAAAGTTGTAAACTCACGAATATTAAAGTATAAATACTTTCAATAAATGCCTTTCACAATTACTATATTGAATACACGTGTTAAGTCTAAGATTCTGCACGAATTGGATTAAAATCAGATTTAAACAGGATTCGATTCAATCCAATCCATTTTAATAAAAAAATCTACTAATTCGATCCAAATCTAATCAGATTGAGTCAAATCTTATCCAAATCTGATCTGAATCTGATTCGAATACTTTTTTGATGTCCACCAAACTCATTCTCACAAAAAAAAATAAATAAAAGAATATTAATAAATGTTTTTGACGTCAAGTTTAAAATAAAAGGCCTAACGCTACTTAAAAGTTACCATTTCAGGAGTCCAAGCTGATTCCTACAAAAAAAAAATAAATAAAAGAACATTAGCAAACGTTCTTAACCCAATGCTACTTACAAGTTACCATTTCAGGAGTCTTTCGCAATATGTACGACTTTATACAGAATAAAATGATAAACTATATAAATCTTTATTAAAGAAATGGAGATCATATCAATATATCACGCATATATTTCAGAATAATTTTTGAGGAATTGTATTTGTTTATTTGGTATGCTTATATTTGAGTGCTTAGGTATTATTTCTTTTTCTCAATTTTCTCATTTTTTCTTTCGTTTCTTCGTCTATACTTTCTGTATATGGAAGCATATTTAAAATTAACTGACCAATATATGTAACATGGTGTTTTATTTGAATATGGACAAAAGAAAGTCACAAACAAAATATAAAAAAAATTAATAATCGCCTTCACTTTCATCATTTTGATCTTCATATCCATTTCTGTTTTCACCTTCATTTTTTCCATCTTCTTTTTCCATCTTCATGACCACCTTCACATTCATCTTCATATTCATCTTTTTTTCCATCTTTTTTTCCATCTTATCGTCTTAAAATTTCAGTTACATCTTCCTAAGACGAAGAGTCCGTTTCTTCATACAAATAATTCTCTCTTCCCATTACCTTTTCCTGAAAAAAAATTTAAATATTTTAAATATTATATAATATAATTATTGTAATATAATATAAATTACTTACTAGATATTTTTCCAACTTTGGCTTTATAGCTAGTTCTTTTATTTAGATGTTTAAGCTTTTCGGGTCTAAAATTGTCACACAAACACTAATTGCAAACGCTAGTTAAATTTTAGGTACCTTTTTTTTATTATTCCATAACTGTGAGAGTATTTTCAACATAAAAGTTTCAGGTTTGAAGCTCGTCAGATCAATTTATTTAAATAAATTTTTGTAACAGTCCTTAATCTCCTGTCTACTTTTTCACATTTTTATTGCCGACTTTTTAGAATTTGTATTTATTGATAGGAATTTATATGTTTCTCGAAGCATATTGAATATAGCTTCTTTGATCTTAGAGGTTAATGTCCTTCGAGCACTTCTAAGTCTCTCTAAAAGCTATTAAAAGAATTAATTAGGTTAATCTAAATACTGTAAAATTGCATATATAAGTTTAGTAAAACATACCAGATGATATATATTTCTTTCATAATAAAGTACCCAATGACCCTTTTTAAGACTTTTCAAGAACTTTCCATGCTACTCTGACATGTATCTGCTAGTAATGACACGTATTTATTCTGTTGTAGGATAAATTGAAACTTCCATCAGTTTCTTTGAAACTGACTTAACAATTTTCTGATGCAAATAAAAAAAATAAGTGTAAATTGAATAAATATAATTAAGTACTTTAATAATATTTTTCTTACTTCTATAAAATCTGTATTAAAACTATCTTTAGTATTATTTTCCTCTATTTTTAATATCCAATCTTTGATAGTTTTCAAATATTTTTTCATTCTGGTATCCATCTCAGAATCCATCCTAGACAACTGAGTTTCTAAAGCCTTTTGTCTTTCATGTATTTTATCAAGTTTCATTAATATATTTGCATTTAGACGGTAAAATTTTTCTAATAGATTATTTATTTTATATAATTTAACAAATAAAAAATTTAATATCACATTATTTACTAATAAATACAATATATTTTAAATGTATATACCTTTGAATTCTTCATTATCAGTTTCTTCTTTTCTTTTTTTTTGATTATTTTTTTGTTTTTTTTCGATTTTTCTTTTTTGGATGTTAGAAGTCATTTTTTTAAAAAAACAGATGAATAAAAGAATTAATATAATCAGTGGAAGAAGAAATTGATTTATTATTAGAGTTTTAGCAAAAGAATCAGAAAAAATATTTTTTCAGATAAAATGAATTTAAATTTACGAATTAGATTGGAAAAAAATTGCAAAAAAAATGAATGGTTTATTTCTTTTAAAGGAAAAAAATGGTTTTTTTTCAAAATTTTCTGAAATAAAAGAACTAATTGTGAGTGATAAATTACATTAAAGGAAAAAAGGAGCTTTTTTTTTAAAATTTTCCATTACGTTACGAAATAAAGGAGCTAATTGCATTATATTACGAGTGTTAAATTACGCTATTTATTAGAACAAGGGTAAAAAAAGAAGACTTGCATTCACATTAACTTAATTTTAGATACAAAATTTAAAATATTTAATTAAAATATAAATTAAAATATAACGAAAGTTGAAAGAATTGAAAAAAAAAGAAAAAGATTATTTTTATAATTCGCATACATGAATGTATGACGTTGCATTATAAGTGATAAGTGATAAGAATATCAGATTTCCAGAAAAAAAAGTCATATACCTATATGCTGTGGTTAATATCGTGGCTTATTTTTTTTTTTTAATATCATGGCTTATGCCTTATGCAGTTATTATATAACTTTATTAAAATATATAGAGACAGGTTTGATGTTCTAAAGAGAAACTATCTCCCTTGCCAAACCCTCCCTAAAATTTATGGGATCGTGAAAAACCAACATAATAAACTACTGGCATATCCCTATTTGTAATATATTGCTAATTTTAGTTGTTTTAGTCAGACCTAAATTTGTCAATGAAAAAAATAGAAATTGCTAAATTATAACTTCAACTAATTTAACACAGGTACTCAACCTTTCATGAAATTTTCCTACAATTAGCTTCTTCTGGGCTTTTAGGGCTTGAATTTCTTTT
The DNA here is from genome assembly GCA_015698045.1 of Rhizophagus clarus. Classification (NCBI taxonomy): domain Eukaryota; kingdom Fungi; phylum Glomeromycota; class Glomeromycetes; order Glomerales; family Glomeraceae; genus Rhizophagus; species Rhizophagus clarus. Next base: position 45,913 of record BLAL01000318.1, on the reverse strand, counting down.
CTTATTCTCATTTACGCTACAGTTTACTTGCTTCGTCTTTATTCAAATTCTTCATTATTAAGTTTGTTGAATTGTTAAACATAGTCCAATTCTTGTGCAGCTTTAACGATGAAGTCTTCATCTGTTCGTATATTTTCTTTTGCTTATGCAATTATATTATATGGCTGTGGTTAACATCATGGCTTATGCAATTATTATATGGCTATGGTTAACATTGTGGCTTATACAATTGAGTTATTTATCTCTAAGAGATCAATTGTAAGTCATTGCTTTATTCTGTGAATGGTAAGAGATTAATTGTAAGTCTAATGCTTTGATCTGTAAATAGTAAGAGATCAATTGTAAGTCTAATGCTTTGATCTGTGAACAGTAAGAGATTAATTGTAAGTCTAATGCTTTGATTTGTTTTGCATATAAATATATCCATTTTACTAAAGTCAAATTGTAATTTAAATTCAAAGAACTAAACAAAATACTTAAAATGTCATCAATTAAATGCCCATCCTGCCCAAGAATATTTTCCTCCAGATCTGGGTACACTCAACATATTAATCGTTGTTTACCCCTATTATTGATAGTGATGATACTGAATCAAATCTCATAACTGATGTTAGGAACATGTCATTAGATAGTGAAGAATTTATGTGTGATATTGAAAAGGTAAAAAAATCAATTAAATAAAATTATTTTTCTAGATACTTACTTTTAATATTTAGATGGATGCCGATCAGAATATGATAACTTTTGATGACCAAAATGAAGAAGCAAATAAAAGTTTTAATCAAAGTATGACAATTTGTGATGATAAAAGTGGCCAAAATAAAACCATTTTTGAAGATATCTTAGAAAATTCTGATTTAAATCAAGAATTTGAAACTGAAGTGAATACAAGTTATCCAAACGAAGCATATGCAGATTTAATGATATTAGTTACAAAACATAAACTTAATAATATAATGGGTAATGCAATAATAAAATTTTTTAATAAACATGCTAACTTTAATATATCACCTCTTCCAAAATCCATTGAAAAAGGATGCAAATATATGGATAACATGAATATCCCAAATTTGACATATAGTAAAATCTGTGTAATAAAATATAATAATAAAGACTATTTATTATCTTCATCGTCGGTCTTTAATAAATTGTGTAAAACATATTTTATCAACTTCTGATATATCAGAATATTTTATGCAAAATTTTGAAATGCTTAAGATAATAATTTTAGTTTGAAATTAAGTAGGGCAAATATGGGGGGTCTGGGACAAAAATTACCATATAGCTATAAAAGGAGTAAGTCCCTCCCAGCTTAATTCCCGATATAGAAATTTAAGTAATCTTATTTGAGAACTAAATTCGTTTGCAATATCAGAAATTATAACGAAAATCAATATAGAATTCAGGTTTTAAATCAAGCTAGGCTCAAATCCTGTTAACATACCCATCTTGCCCAAATTTGATGTTTAAAAGCCAAAGGAGAGCACCATCATTGATAACGAGCTGGCTAAATTTTAATTCCAAATAAGATAACAAAAAAGTATGCCATCCAGCTTGCCACCAAAAAGTCAGATGAGCATCAAGGACCAAAGTGTCCGAGCATGCTCATCTGATGGTCCTTCAAGCAAAATAAGCATACCAGATTTAATGTTATCCTAGAATGAATTCTAAAACTGATTCATTGCAGTAAACAAAATAAAAAATTTACACCTAAGCCTGTCTTAGGTGTAAATTTTTTTGTATACGAATAACTAAACCAAAAAGCTATAGCATAAGTTCTATCATACAAATATTTTTCAATATACAGGAAACCAATCTGAAGTCATTTCCTTTACACAATCATTAGGGCAAAAAGTCCAACCTTAGGTGTAAAAAAAAATTTCACCCGGCTAAGTCTAACATTAGGTGTAAATTTTTTGTATACGAATAACTAAACCAAAAAAGCTATAGCATAAGTTCTATCATACCAATAATATTTTAATATACAGGAAACCATTCTGAAGTCATTTCCTTTACGCAAACATTAGGACAAAAGTCAAACCTTAGGTGTAAAAAAAAATTTCACCTAACTAAGTCTCACCATTAGGGTAGGCAGAGCAAGTATACAAGATATGTTCATGAGAAAGTATAACCATGAGGTGAAAAAAAATCCTCCCAATAGCATACTACTTAGGTAGCAAGAGAGAACAAGCATGAGGAGGAGCAGAGCGATGACGAATGCGCGTTCGATATAGGAGAATAAGTATGAGCAGGCAAAGCCCTTTAGGGCGACGCCAGTAAATACGCATTCGACAGGAAAAATGATATAGTAGGAATATGAGCGAGCCCTTTAGGGCGAAGCGAATATGGATGCTATATCATTTTGACCATATGCTACCATATTCTAATGTATGCAATATATGAGGCAAATAAGAATGCCAAAATATGTTAACCTCTGCAACGCACTATCGGCAAGTCTTACCAAACAGTGACCACAGACAGCGAAGCAAAGCAGAGCATGTATACAAGATAAGTCAACCTCTGCAATGCACCGCACCTAAAGGTGTAAATTTTTTTCGAAAAGGTTACTCCCTATTATACGTACCTAAGGCTCTATCACGAAACCTATTAATATACTGAGTCACATAATAACTGTTAGCATGCTTCCTACAAAGGCCGGGTTCAGAGCTAGTTGGCTTACCACAAACATTACAAGGAAGACGCTTTCTAGATTTCCAATGTTCATGACATCCTTCAGGCCGACGGCAGGTCCGTGCACAGATACCACCAGTTCTAAGTAAATAGTTGCAAGAATATTCGCCTATCATAGTAATAAGAAATAAATATTTTATTTTAAACAAAAGATCTTGTAATATTAATACAAGCACCGGAGTAGCAACACCTGGGAGTAAAAAAAAGACCTGAAAAGCTACACCTGAAATAAATAATTTATTTTAAACAAAAGATTTCGTACTATTAATACAAACAACTGAATACATACCCATATAATCAAAATGATACCACAATGTCCAAGATGCGGTAAAGATGACTTTAAAAAGACCCGTGATCTAACAGCTCATCTTCAAAGAAAGTTTAAATGCAAACCAAAACCAATTCACCCAAAATCACCTAGACCTCGTTCACCAAGCCCAGCCCCTGCACCAGTAGTCCATACTAAAGGAAAAGATCGAAGAAAGGAGAAGGTAACCCAAACTCCAGTTCCCAAGCCAGAATCTGAAAAGAAGTCACCAACAGCCAAACCCAAAACTGTAATCCAATCTCCCAAGCATAGTGAGGTTGAACGACAAGATGCTCACGATATACATGCAAGAAAGATTGGGGAGCATTTGAAAACATGGGGTGCAAGATTACGTCAAAGATGGACTGAAATAACTGGAGAAGAATGTGATTTGCCAAAAAACTTAAAAGAATGTCAGCGACTACATCATGATCTATTACAGGCAGACAATGAGACTTACGAAAATGTTCAAAAAGAGATAACAGATCCTGAAGCTGGACCTGGCCCATCAACACAAGCTAATGCTTTAGCACCTCCAGTTAGAGAAGAGCGCACAGGTATAGATAAAATCAATCAACAAGTAGATGATTACGAACTTTTAAAAGAGTTAGGCATGATAGAAGAAACAGAAATAGAAAAAAGTTTGGGATATTGGGAAGGCTTAAAAGAAGTGGGTAAAGTAGAAGATCATGCTCCAGAAGGTGATTTACATTTTGAGGAGGATGGAGATCCAAGTAGAAATCTTAACGTATCAAGCAAATGGGAAGCTATAGTACCCAAAAGGACAAACCCATCATATGCATTCAATAACATATTATTAGGAAGCAAATATAATGAAATTCCATATATGCCAAAATTAATAGCATCAGCAAGACAAGAAATAACAAGAGTGCTTCAAACAGAGCTTAGAAGAAAGGAGCAAATAAAGTCAGCATTAGTTGTAAAATGTATATATTATAAGATAGAAAATGATGGAGAAGAACGTAAGAAACGATTTATCAAAATTGCTGAAAAACATCACAGAGGAGGCATGCGAAGTATTCTCTCAGAGAACTATATAGATGAACATATATCACTTTCAGGAAGTGAAATAGATAAGAAAATAGAAGAATACTTAGAAAAGGGATCTAACTGGAATTTAGTACGAATTGATATAGTAATAATAGAGGCATATACATTACGTCGTGCACATGGAGGATCATATATTTCAACACCAAAGAGGTTATCCAATACAAAGTGTACTATTAATCCAGATAATAAAGGACTCATCGATCCAGAAACAAATAAACCTTCTGAAAAATGTCTCCAAGGGGCTTTAGGATGTTATTTTGCTCATCAAGATGGGCAAACAGATCATCTAGAACGAATCTTCCGAGCTAATAAGCTTAAGCCATACTTAAATACTATCAAACTAGATGGTATTCCAATGCCTACCCCAATCTGTCCACGTATATTCGATAAGATTGAGGAGATGAATCCAGATATCTCCATTAATGTCTGGGAATGGAATGAAGAATCAGCCACTCCAAAAGGTGTAATAGCTAGTAAAAACTTTAAAAGGCAACATAAAATTCGGTTATTAGCTCTTACAGATATTATCAAATCTGAGGAAACAGGTAAGTACGGGCAAAAGAATCATTTTCTCTGGATAAAAAATCCTAGCAGATTAATATATAGGGATACAGCGCATAAAGAAAAGAAAAATCTATGTGACGGATGCTTTCAAAGCTGGACCTCTAAAAAAGCTCTAGAAAATCATTTAGAAGGATGTCCAGGAATACATGAAAATGCTCCACAAAGAATCAAACTACCTCAGAAAGGAGTCGATGACTTTATGGAATTCAAGAACTATGGTAGGATGATCAATGCTCCATGTGTAATTATAGCAGACTTCGAGGCAGATAATAAGAAATGCAATGAGGCATATGGGGGAAGCATGCAAAAACTTGCTGAACAGAAAGCAAACAGCTTCAGCTATATGGTCCACTGGATCGATACAGGAGATGAGTGGGGGCCTTTCTTATATCGAGGAGAAAATGCCACCCAAGAATTTGTTCAAAGAATTGATCAGGAATTGGTCAAAATCAATGAGGTCCTAGCTATCAAGCATGAGCGAAAAGTGACTGAGGAAGACAAGAAAAGATTTGCTAAAGCTATTAGCTGTTGGATTTGCAAAAGTAAGTTTGATATAGATATAGATGAAATTGAGCGATTAGAAGATAAAATAACAGATCTTAAAGAGAAGCTAAAAAACTTTAAAAAAGAGTCAGCAGAATATAATGGTATCCAAATAACTATTGATAAGACAACTAAAGCTATTACCAGCGAAAAAGCTAAGGCTGATAAGGTCTGGGATCACTGCCATATTACAGGTAAGTTTCGTGGAGCATCTCATAGGGATTGCAATCTTAAGCTCCAAATACAGGATTGGAAAACCCCAATCCCAGTCATATTCCATAACTTTCGTGGATATGATTCACATTTGGTCTGTGAATCTGTTGGGCGATCAGTTAATGCCCATCAAATCAGAGTCATAGCTGAAACATTTGAGCGATATAAGTCCATGAAAGTAGGTCAGCTTAAATATATCGATAGCCAGCAATTCATGAATACAAGCCTGTCCAAACTTGCAGAAAATTTGGGTGATAACAAGCCTATAACTAAGAAGCATTTCAAGGATTTAGGCTATACTGATGAACAAATAGATTTAGTTACACGCAAGGGGGTCCAACCTTATGACTACATAGATTCGCAAGATAGATTTAAGGAAACAGAACTCCCTCCATTCCACGAATTCCATAGCATACTTGGAGGTAAAATTACACAAAAGGATTATGAACATGCCCAAAAAATATGGAAGGAATTCAATTGTAAAAATCTAGGTGAGTATAATGATCTCTATCTTAAAATTAACGTACTTCTTCTAGCAGATGTTTGGACAGAATTTAGAAAAATGTCTATGGAATATTATGAACTTGATCCCAGTCACTATGTTTCAGCCCCATCACTATCCTGGGATTCTATGCTTAAAATGACAGGAGTCAAGATCGAACTATTCACAGATATGGCTATGCATGATTTTGTTGAAAAGGCCAAGCGTGGCGGTATATCAATGGCCTGTCAACGATATTTTAAGGCTAATAATCCCAAGATGGGAGAAGCCTATGACCCATCCAAACCAACATCCTGGATCTCATATGTAGACGCAACAAATCTTTATGGTCATTCTATGAGTCAATATTTACCTATCGAAAATTATCAATGGGAGGCCAGTCGAGAATATTTACTTAAGAATCCAGTTATGCAGAAGAAATATCTTGAAAAGATTCTCAATACACGATCTGATGCTAAACGAGGGTATTTCTTAAATATTAATGCTCATTTTCCATTTAAAACCCATGACTATCTAAGTGATTTGCCTCCAGCTGTAGAAAATATTGCAGTAGGAAAAGATTGGTTAAGTCTATATAATACAAAGCTTGTTAATAATCTAGATGGAGGACGCTTCTCTGCAACAGAAAAATTAGTCCCACATCTTGGCCCACGAAAAGATTATGTTATTCATTACCAAGAACTTCAGTATTATGTAGAGTTAGGAATGGTTGTAGATGAGGTTTCAGAAATCTTATCATTCAATCAGACTAACTGGCTTGAACCATATATATCTTTTAATACTGAGAAACGTAATGAGGCAAAAAAAGCTGAAAATACATTCCTGAGTGACTTTTTCAAACTTATGAATGTATCAGTATATGGCAAGACTATGGAGAATGTTCGTAAGTATCAAGATGTCAAGCTTATGGCTATGAATAATGAACAGGATGAGAAGAAATTTATCAATAAAGTTCGTAAGCCTTCATTCAAATATGCCAGAACCCTTGGAAATACTTTAGTGGGGGCACATATGGGAAAGGCTAGCGTGACACTAAACAAGCCTATCATAGTTGGAGCATCAGTTTTAGGACTCAGCAAGCTTCATATGTACGAATTCTGGTATGGCTATATAAAAGAAAAATATGGAGATAAAGCACGGCTTGGATATATGGATACAGATTCCTTTATAATATATATCAAGACTGAAGATATATATAAAGATATGAATGAGCGTCCAGACCTTTTCAATCTCAATGGAGACCAAACTGTTGGGAAATATAAAGATGAAACTCCAGGAAAGGTGATCACAGAATCTTATCATATTCGATCCAAATCTTATCACTATGTTCTAGCTGATAAGTCTACTCAATCTAAGCATAAAGGAGTCAGCAAGAAGGGCATGAATGAAATGGCCATGGATTCTTATATGCCAAGCCTAGAAGGATCATTGCTAGACGATCCAATAGATAAGTTATCGCTATCAGAGCAAGAAGCTAAGGACTTGACTATACGCTCAGAAGCAGATCCTATGACTCTAGTATATCGGGATTGTCTCTTTGGTAAGGAAGTATTCTATGCAAAGAATGTAGGTATCCGATCAAAGGATCACATATTATCCCTGGTTGAGTCTGAGAAAAAGGCCCTATGCCCCATAGATACTAAGCGCTGGATATTATCAGATGGAATAACTACTTTAGCATATAATAATTGGCGTATCATAGCATATAAGAAAATGGTAAAAGTTGGTATCCCCCATGAAGAGGCCGAAAAAAGAGCTATGAGGGCCAAGCTCCCAGAGAAATATCAAAATGAATGTGTATCCCATATATCTAGCATTCAGACATAATTTAGTAATGGGTTAGAAAAGTCATATTTATAAAAGGTATAGTGTATACATTATTAGATTTTTTTTTTCTGGCATGTTAAATATTTGATTATAGAATAAATCACTAAAATGACAACCAGCATAGTCGGATTAGAGGATATTATAGATGAAGTAAAAAAGAATATCAAAATGGTATTCCAAAATGAGGTTAGAGCAGAAGATCGTCAAAAAGTTTATATAATTGGACTACAATTAACATTAGATAGATTAGCACGAGAGTTAGATTTTGTGCAAAATAATTATCAAGGAAATCTAATAGACTGAAAAGACTTGACTAGCCTATGAAATTCATCATCAACAGTATAGTCATAGTCATAGGATTGGAAAACTCTAGCCAGTCTAAGAAATTCATTCCTTAGTTCGTAAAGTGAACAAACATCCTGATAGTACCTGTTTAGTTCATAATCCTGTTTTAAATAATATTGCATTTTACGACGTGTAAAATAGACTAAAAATTGTTTTTTATTATGAAGTAATTGACTTCTACTATAGCGAGAAGAATTTAAGAAATCTTTATGATCATATAATATAGAAAGCGAAATAGTCCTTGTACTTAATCGATTAAAAATATCACTCCATGTATCACTTACTTTGCAATAGTTAACAATTTCAGTAAGACTGAGATCATCATCATAAAGGTAAGAAATAATATTATCACGAATACTGGGAATACTAATAAATTCAGCTTTCCTTTTTTTCTGAATAATAAGCTTAGATACAGCATTCCATTGGTGGTTTACTCTAGCACAACTCCTATAGAGATCTTTCCTACTAAGAAAGGCAAAGATAGCTTCTAGTAATTCGGGTAAAGCTAGGGTGTTATACATATTTTAAATTAGCATATAATATTTGTTAATTATGACACATTCAAGAGTTATATATTTACCAGAACTATTAAATCATATTTTACATTTTCTAGCAATAGATAAATCCCTCTATCCCACTTTATTTGTCTGCCGATTGTGGTACAGATGCGGTGTTTCTGTTCTATGGAAACGAGTTGAGCTAAAAAATAGTAACATACAAAAAATTTTTATGAAAATAATATGTGAGAAGCAGAAGAGTCTCTTTGGGACCAAACCATTTTATTATTTGAATGTAACTCATTTAGAAATCCCAAGCTACTGGCGACTTTCAGATAAAAAATTCAAACATATTACACATCTATTCCCAAATATAATTCATTTAAATTTGAATAATAGTACAGGATTCAGTGATAAAACATTAAATCGAATAGCTGAATCATACCCCAATCTGAAGTATCTCAACTTGGGAATTTATTATCATGAAAGAAAAGATGATACTGGATTAATAACTGATAAAGGTCTATATGCAATCGCAAATTCATGCTATAAATTAGAATATCTAGATATTTCTTTCCGTATAGAGTTTTCTGAAGAATCAATTTGTAATATTATTCATTCCTGCCTAAAACTCCAAGCACTTCATATTCACGGTTGTAGAATTACTTATAAAACTATCAGAGAAACTAGATTGTATCTTAAATTAAAATATTTTGGTCTAAGTAGAGGTTGGAACCGATCCAATTATTCTTAGTCAAATTATTTAGACTATTTTCCGCAGATAAGAAATGGAAAGTAATAAAAAAGAAGAACAATCTCAAAAGGATCAGCCAGAGACGAGCCAGCTTGACTATAATTCCTCATCCCTTATTTCCCCCATTTTGGCAGAATCAGCACAAGCTCTAATGAATAGCCTGGATAAATTGGAAGACATGATAAATTTGATAAAATCAGATTTGAAAAAACCATTGCCGATTGATATTAATGATCCTGATCTATCATACAATAAAGCTAAGCTAGAGAAGGTTCAGACTATTATTCCAAAGTAATAATATTTACTGCGCCATACACGTGACATTGTGAACTCGGTTCACATTCTCCTTCTTATAAATTTCAGGATAATCTCCCCGCAATTCTTGGACAAGGAAGGGTATTTTCTTTGGCATTTTCTCAGTATTTTTTCCCAGAATATAGGCTTCAGCAATTTTTTTTGGCTAATTCTAGATGGAAGCTTTTACTAAAAATATATGGAATACCCAAACTTCTGGGAAAATATGGCATGCCTGGAATATTTTTTTCCAGGAATTTTTCCAAGACTATATCACTTACCTTGCCGAAGGCGTTAAAGTATAATCAAGCATATGTCTAGCCAACCACATTTTAATGAACACTATAAGAGTTTGCTTGACCAATTACCACCATCCATGAAAAAAGATGCATGGTTACGACTAACAACTCGTAAAAGTAATCCCCTATCTGAGGAACAGGCTAAAGATATTCGTTCAGATATTGAGGAATTACTTACTAAAGAAGTTGAAAGATACTTTAATAAAAAAAATCGCCAAAAGCTTAAGATTGAAGCAAATACCACTTCTGATGGTTCTAGTACATTATCAAGGCTAGATGGATTTGAGAAACAGTTAGAAGAGCGTGAACTTCGTGTACAACAACAGGAAAATAGTATTAAGAAAACTATTGAGACACAAGTTTCTGAGGAACACAAACGTCTAAAAGATGAATATGATACTCTTTTAGCTCGAAAAGTGAGAGAATATAATAACTGTATGGTAGATATGAAGCAGAAATTATATTCATTTAGGTATCAGCTAGAAGAGCAATATAAATCCAGTAAGGCTGACTTGGAGAAACAATACCAATCTCGTATCTCTGCCTTGGATAAAGCTAATATTGAAAAAGATAGAGAGATTGGCAAGTTATCTGCATTACTATCACGATTTAAGAATGAAATAAAGGATCTTAAATATGTCCTTTCTTCGGTTAAAGATATTATCAAGACATTGGATGATATTATCTATTCTAAAGATCAAACAATTATTATTTATAATGATGGAATCCGTTCTATTAATCCTGGCTGTATTGATAGTGCTATAGAGCCAATTAGTTTTTATGAAAAAGATGCCAAAGTCTTGTGGAATAGATGGCGTGCTAATGCACCAGATAATCCAGATATTCGAAAAAAATATTCATTTCGTTCCTCTATTCGTACAAAACTTTCTGACCATCTTATTCAAGAACTTCAAAAGGTTATATCATGCCAAAAATAGTCGAATAGGCACTGTATTTTTTTCCTGATTGCTGTCTAAATATTGTCTGATCTGTGATGAAACACTGTCTGAAACACTGTCTGAAACACTGTCTGAAATACTGTCTGAACACTTAACTGTTTTATAATGCTGTTTTAACCTACAGGGATAACGGAATTCTTTACCACAATGCATGCATGTACGGTCTGCTAGTTTTTTTTACAGGTTCTGGCCCCTTCCCTACAGTGAAGACATTACGCTGAGACTTGTGAACTGATAGGGGGATGGTAATAGTCTTTCCATTTCGGATTGTCTTAAATTCTCCCTTTACTAAGGGTTCCCATCCTGCCCGATGTTGCCATTTCGTTCCAAGAATAAATAGTGATAACTCATTTCCATTATCATCATATTCTGTAGGGATGACAGAAAATTCATCTGAAATGGTATCTCTATTTTCCTTATCCTCTATAGTTACAGGAACACTATCAACCGTACCAAGAGAATGAGACTTACTTGCAACCCCATTAAGTCGATGAATCTTCTTTCTATTTATTTTTTGACCCAAATGAATAGCAACATTTTCTGAGAATATTGATGAATCTGATCCACTATCAATCATTGCATATGGTATAGTTATATCCCCTACCTTACATGAGATGGTTGCAACATCATCAGCATCCTTTATTTGGAGAAAATTTATCTCCAAGGGCTTTGGCCAATATATTTGGCTATTTTTTTTTTTAGCTAATGCATATGCCTTAATGGCTAGTTGAATGCTCTCTGGTATAACATAGTTAGAGGAAGTAGTATTGTTTTTCTTTATTTTAGTAGAATCTGTTATAACCATATCTTCATTTGAGCTGGGGGCATTTGGAACAGTTTCATTATTATTTTCTGGAACTTGTAAAAGAAGCTTCTGTTCGGTATTTGTGGCCTGTATTAGTGGAAATAAGACATCTTGAAATTTTTTTGTAACATTTTCCCATGCTAATTCCCTTCTTTTAACCGTATCATTTGGCATTTCTGTATTCAAGCAATGGTCTTTTATTTTGGGGAATATCATATTAATAAATTTTGAAATTTCTATAAGAATCTCTCTAGGACAATGAGGGACTAATGATGCTATTGACGATTTTAATGCTATTTGATACATTAGATCTGTAGCTATGGCTATATTACTAGTACGAGATTTGGAAGTAGGGGACTTCTTGGTGGTTCCTTCTTTTGATTTGATACTCTTTTTTATAGGTACTCCACTTCGCACCACTTTTTTTTTAAAGCATAGCAATTTTGTGATTCGTCATCAATATCATCCTCATTATCATCTTCAATTTCTTCTTCAGAATCTTCTTCCAATATGTATTCTTCAGAATCTTCAGAGTCTTCAGGATCTTCTTCCTCATTTTGGTATACATAATTAACTTTTTTAGTCCGCTTTAGTCTGGGGCAATTAACCTTTGTATGTCCAGCATTTCCACATACTGAGCAATGCCGGACAAGTTTACTTGATGCTTTACTTGGCACTACCTTTCTAACAACTTTCTTTGTGGCATAGGCACTTCTGGGTGTAAAGGGACTCTTTCTAACATGAGCTGTTTGACCTCCTAATCTCTTTTTAAGTTCTTCATAAATAAAATTTTCTAATGTAGCGTCATCTGTTCCTATTCCTGTATATCCCAAATCTCTTGCTAGACGAATTTTAAAATCATCTTTTTGTGGTTGAGCTTTATAATTAACTGGAGCTATTGTATGAGCTTGTATTCTTTTGCCTGCACTTTCATGCCATATATTACGCAAGTCTGTAAAAAATGCAATGACTGTAGCAGGAGTAGCAATTCTAACTCTCATTTCTAAATCAGAAGGCAATTGATTAAATAGATAAGGTAAGGCATCAGCATCTGGCATTGCTTGTACTAGTGGTTTGATTCGTTTTTCATAACTATCAGGAGTATCTGTCTCTAAAAACTTTTCATTAACAAGAGCAAATATAGCACTTCGGTTAGTCCCTACCATAACTTCTCTATATTTTTCACGCAACCAGTTTAGGAAGCGAGGTTCAGTATTAATAGCTGGATTACCTACTGCATAAGGATCATTGGCAGGAACAGGTGCAAACCTACCTGTCATTTTATTTATCATAACTTGACATCTTGCAACGGCATTAAAGCCAGCAACGGCTAAAGGACGTGCCATCTCATTTATATTTCTAAGCTTTTGATAATATATGTCTGGTGGTTCCTGCCCATCATAATTGGGTAATTGCGCAAGTAATGGTGCTAATGTATGCATGACATCTTGTATTGTAGCCATGTTTCCTGGAGGATTGTTTTGTAAATTCAAAATAATTTGTCGTGAATTTAATTCCCTACCCTTCCATTTTTGGTATCTATTAAATACAAATGCCCGATTGAATTCTGCTAATTCTGCCTCTGCTTTGCGTCTCTGATTTATTCGCTGAAGAATAGCTTTTTCTCCTATTAATACATTTATTCGATTTTGCTTTCTTAAGGCTATCCTTTGTCCATTAGTTTGCCTATCCTGTGCTATTTGCCACCAACGTCGACGCTCATTTACCTCATTATTATATGCTAAAGTCAGTAGCTGAGCTCTTCGAAGACATTGATTTCTAGTAGTTGTTAATTCATTCCTAAGGCCATTGATTCGATCATTAGCTATACGGTATAAACCTTGCATGTTAATTGCATCTTGAGCATTTCTTTGCATAAGTTCACGAGCAGTTGTTAATAAGATTCGTATACCATCTAGTGTATTTTTGGGGTTGAATGATGTATCCCCATCAAAATATGATTCCACCCGATCTAGCGCTCTAGCAATATTTATTAAAATATCAGGTATTGCCATATTTTTTTGTTCTTCTTCGGAATGATTATTATTAGATTTTGATAATTCTTGTATACGAGATTTAAGTTTATCTATTATGTCTTCTAGCTGGATAATTCGATTATCTTGAATAACTAATGCCTCTTCTTTTAGCTCCAGGTGATCCTGACATTTTTTAAGTTCACCTAGAATAACCTTACATTTATCCTTTAGCTGATTAACTTCATCATCATAAGATTGAAGATTCTTTTCAAGATGAGAAATATATCGCTCACAGGCTTTAATTTCCTCTTCTAGTTTGTGAATTTTCTTTTGTACTAACTTTATCCCTAGATCAAAGTTGCTATTTAGCTGATCAAGATATGTCTGCTCAACCCCCATTGTTACCTATTATTCCTATAGATTCTGGTGAGGCTCGAAATCTTGATATTTCTATTGCTTTGAAAAAGATTTATTATCAGCCTATTGGTTATCATCGAAATGCTAAAAAATTGTTTGAAGCTTCTATTAAGGCTGGATATGATTTTACTATTGATGAAGTGAAGGACTGGCTTGAGAGACAGGCTGTACACCAAATACATATGCCACGTCCTAGATATATTCCTTGTGCAAGTTTTACCTCTATTACTACACCCAATGAAGTCCATCAGGCAGATGTTCTTTATATGCCTTATGATAAAGTAGGACGAATTACTTATCTTTTTTGTCTTAATGTAGTGGACGTTGCTTCTAGATATAAAGCTTCTATTCCTATTGGTTCATATAGTGTCAAGGATAGAGAGGGAATCTTAACTTCAAAGACTATTGCTCGAGCACTTGAGAAAATTTATGATGATCCTGAAATTCCTCTGGTCTGGCCGAAATTATTAATCACTGATAGGGGGCCAGAGTTTAGGGGTGATTGTGAGGTGCTTATGATGGAACATAATGTAAAAATTCAGAAGGCCAAATCTAAACGCACTATGGGTATTGTTGAAAGGTATAATCGTACTTTGGTTGAAAAACTATTTCCTTCCCAGGATGCTTCTGATCTCTTGTCTTTGCATTTAAATGTTCGTTCTAGGGCTTGGGTTAAGAATTTGTCTTTAGTTGTTGAGGATATTAATAATTCTATCACACGTCAGATTGGTATTTCTCCTGTTGAGGCTATTGAAAAAGAAGAGGTCTTTGCTAAGCCTTCTTATTCTCGTGATGGTCCAATTGGTTTTGATGAAGAGAAGCTTTCTAGTGATGTTCTTGTTCGTTATTTACTTTATCCTGGTGAATTGGAGGGTGGAAGACGTCGTGCTGGTGATTTAAATTGGTCTCCTCATATTTATCATATTCTTGAATCTATGGTGCAAAAAAATCAGCCAGTATTATATTGGCTGGAAGATGATGATGGTAATGGCCCACAAAGATCTTTTGTTCGAGAAGAATTGATGGTTATTCCCTTTGATACGGAATTACCTCCTCAGTGGATTCTTACAAAATAAATTTCTAAAGTGATGATAGGAAGTCTTCTGTCTCTTTATTAACTTTGTCTTCTGTAACAAAATAATCTTTAGCTAATTTATGGTATAGCTTGTATAATTCTATAATTGAATTAAGAATCTTTGGATCTTGTCCATACCATGATTTATAATCATCCATGATTTTATCATATTTATCTTTATTGGGAAATATCGTCATGGCTAATTTTAATACATATTCTTGTGGTTCCTCTGCCTGACGTAATTTTTTGATCCTTTCTTTATATGATTGCATGAATTTACCTTCCTTTGGCCTTCTATAATAGATGCCAGCTTTGACTACATTTATTAATGCTTGTTCGATTTCCTGATATGTGGGCTTGGTATCAGCTAATTGATTTTGTGTACTCATTGTAAAAGTTTTGCTACTCCGGTGCTTGTATTAATATTACAAGATCTTTTGTTTAAAATAAAATATTTATTTCTTATTACTATGATAGGCGAATATTCTTGCAACTATTTACTTAGAACTGGTGGTATCTGTGCACGGACCTGCCGTCGGCCTGAAGGATGTTATGAACATTGGAAATCTAGAAAGCGTCTTCCTTGTAATGTTTGTGGTAAGCCAACTAGCTCTGAACCCGGCCTTTGTAGGAAGCATGCTAACAGTTATTATGTGACTCAGTATATTAATAGGTTTCGTGATAGAGCCTTAGGTACGTATAATAGGGAGTAACCTTTTCGAAAAAAATTTACACCTTTAGGTGCGGTGCATTGCAGAGGTTGACTTATCTTGTATACATGCTCTGCTTTGCTTCGCTGTCTGTGGTCACTGTTTGGTAAGACTTGCCGATAGTGCGTTGCAGAGGTTAACATATTTTGGCATTCTTATTTGCCTCATATATTGCATACATTAGAATATGGTAGCATATGGTCAAAATGATATAGCATCCATATTCGCTTCGCCCTAAAGGGCTCGCTCATATTCCTACTATATCATTTTTCCTGTCGAATGCGTATTTACTGGCGTCGCCCTAAAGGGCTTTGCCTGCTCATACTTATTCTCCTATATCGAACGCGCATTCGTCATCGCTCTGCTCCTCCTCATGCTTGTTCTCTCTTGCTACCTAAGTAGTATGCTATTGGGAGGATTTTTTTTCACCTCATGGTTATACTTTCTCATGAACATATCTTGTATACTTGCTCTGCCTACCCTAATGGTGAGACTTAGTTAGGTGAAATTTTTTTTTACACCTAAGGTTTGACTTTTGTCCTAATGTTTGCGTAAAGGAAATGACTTCAGAATGGTTTCCTGTATATTAAAATATTATTGGTATGATAGAACTTATGCTATAGCTTTTTTGGTTTAGTTATTCGTATACAAAAAATTTACACCTAATGTTAGACTTAGCCGGGTGAAATTTTTTTTTACACCTAAGGTTGGACTTTTTGCCCTAATGATTGTGTAAAGGAAATGACTTCAGATTGGTTTCCTGTATATTGAAAAATATTTGTATGATAGAACTTATGCTATAGCTTTTTGGTTTAGTTATTCGTATACAAAAAAATTTACACCTAAGACAGGCTTAGGTGTAAATTTTTTATTTTGTTTACTGCAATGAATCAGTTTTAGAATTCATTCTAGGATAACATTAAATCTGGTATGCTTATTTTGCTTGAAGGACCATCAGATGAGCATGCTCGGACACTTTGGTCCTTGATGCTCATCTGACTTTTTGGTGGCAAGCTGGATGGCATACTTTTTTGTTATCTTATTTGGAATTAAAATTTAGCCAGCTCGTTATCAATGATGGTGCTCTCCTTTGGCTTTTAAACATCAAATTTGGGCAAGATGGGTATGTTAACAGGATTTGAGCCTAGCTTGATTTAAAACCTGAATTCTATATTGATTTTCGTTATAATTTCTGATATTGCAAACGAATTTAGTTCTCAAATAAGATTACTTAAATTTCTATATCGGGAATTAAGCTGGGAGGGGCTTACTCCTTTTATAGCTATATGGTAATTTTTGTCCCAGACCCCCCATATTTGCCCTACTAATTATACCAATATTTTATATTAACCTAATATTATATACTATTGATTTGTAAAGATTGATGAAGAAAGGGCATATAGTAAGCAAAATACTGGAAAATAGTGGGAAAATATGGAAAAATCTATTTTGGATGGCAAGCTTTTGTCCATAATACTATATTCAGATGCTACAAATGTTGACACATTAGGAAAAAGCCAATTACATCCTATTTATGTGTCAATTGGCAATATTAAGAATTGGAAGTGAAATAAATCTGATGTTAAACAGTTATTAAGATACTTGCCGATCTTGCAAACTAATAATAATAGTGAAAAAAATTCTACTAATTTTAAAAAAGCTGCTCGTAAAGCTTTTCAGAATCTTTAAAAATATTATTAGAACCCTTACTATCAAATAGCACCATAAATCTGACTTTAAATAATGAAAAAATTCAATTTTATCTTTAAATTTCAATTGTAATTGCCGATTGGCCAGAAGCTGTGACATATTGTTTTACCTATAAGTCAACTATGTCAAAATTTCCCTATCATTTTTGTTTAGTGTCAAGAGATGATATTGCTAATATTAATTTGCAAAATAATGAAATAGTATTACAAACCCATAATAATATGCGTTTAAATTATAATCAGAATTCAGAAAGTTCTGTTTGCATTGAAGATATATATAATATTTTTTGGGATCTACCGTAAGATTATGCAAAATTATATTTTTTTTACTAATAAATATTTATTTAAATTAATATTATCTTTGTATATTTTTATTAAGTGATATAAATATTTATGAAGCCACAGTACCTGATAGAATGCATCATCTTGATCTAGACTTATTTCATTATCAGATCGAGTATACACAAGAACTTTTAAGAAAATAACATAGTAGATCTTTAGTAGATGAACTAGATCACCGATTAGCTGCAATTCCAAGATTTTCTGGATTGAAAATCTTTGCAAATGGACTACAATCAATATCTAGATTAACAGCTAACGAATATCGTGATTTGATGAAAGTTATGATTTTTGCGATAAATAATTTGTATGATACAAATATCAATAGTATAGAAGATATTATTAGTAATAAAGATTTAGTAATACTTTATGAATCATGGAATAAAATGTATGCGATAAGTAAATATGAAGTATTTAAAGAAAGTGATTTGGAAGAATTTAAAGTATGTTATATTTTTATTAATGTCATTTTACAATAATATCAGTTGCCTATTAATGCTTCAAAATCTTAGGAATCAATAAATGATTGGTCTCAGAAATTTATCAAAATATTTAAACATATTTCTTCCTCAGAACTGAAATTGCCAAAATTACATTCTTGGATATATCATATAATTGAAATAATTCAGTCTTTTGGTGCAATTAATGGATATACTACAGAGACATATGAAAGTCTTCACAAAGAATATGTTAAAATTCCTTATCAGCTAAGCAACAAAAAGGAAATTGAAAGTCAAATAATGAAAATAGTAAATATAATTGTTTAAAAACTAGTGTAATAGTATTATTATCTTTCTAAAAAATTCTTTTAGGTTTGATGGCAATCAATTGCAAAAAGAAATCAAATCCAATTATCAAGAATTCCTCAAGTATTCAAATTTTCATCAAAGCTTTTTGAGTTTTTATTAACGAATATGTACACATTTGTTATAGAAAAAATTTCAGATTCTAATATAAATGACAAAATGAAAACTGGATTTAATAAATTTGAAAATTGTCTAAATATGTACTTAGATCAGCTAGATATATCTTCTGCAGAAGATGGCAAAGTAACTATATATGGATTAGTTACTTTAGAAAATGGTGCTATAATGCGTGCTACTAATAGTTTTCATAAAAAATCTTGGTTTAGCGATATATCAGTTTGTATGAACTTTGAAGAATTATTACAATATTCCTCTGATCAAAGCATTTGCTATAGACAGGTAATTATTTAGCTAAATATTTGCATCTTGATGTTTATACTTAATAATTATTCTTCAAATTCTATTAAGGTTTTATTAATAGTGTATATAGATATAGAAGAGCAAGGAATTATGTCAAATCTTGCATTAATTTGGCAATATGACTTTAAATTGTAAAGTCAGCCTTATCTTTACAGATGTCCTTGATTGAAACTTACAAACATTTATAATTTTATTGACATAGAAGCTATACAAGACATTGAACATATTATACCACATTTTAATGTAGATAACAAATATTTTGTTAATAAGTTTATTTTTTAGTTATGTTTAAAATAGAAAATTATAAATAAAAATAAAAAGTGTACACGAAAATTAAATACAAGTTTGCTGTGATATGACATAGTATTATATTTTTTTATATAAATCAGAGAATTTGATTTAAAGATTAGGACACAACCTGATCGACATTTAGTCTAGCATTGCTTAAAGATCTGGGTACAATTTTCATCCTAAGTTACAGATTATGTGCCAAGAATCTACTGATTAAAAGACTTCAAACCCCGTTATTATTTTTTTAAAAAAAATTTACTTTCAAGTCTAACAAAATTCAAAGCTTAAATAAATACTAAAAATTTTTGTGCGAAGTATTTTTAAAATCTGTAAAAATTTGTCACGTAAATTTTCTAATGCAAATGAACTTGTAATGTTACGTAATATTTTGACTATAATAATACTTCATAATATTACAATTTCATAGGATTACGTAATTTTTTTAACTGTAATACTTCGTAATATTATGATCTCGTAGAGTTACATAGTTTTTTTGAGCATAATACTTCGTAATATTATGATCTTGTAGAGTTACTTAGTTTTTTGATAGTAACACTTCAAAATTTTACAGATCTCGTAAGATTACATAATTTTTTTGATCATAACATTTCAAAATATTACAGATTTCGTAAGATTACATAGTTTTGTGGACTATAACACTTTATAGCATTACGATCTCGTAAGGTTACATAGTTTTTTGGATCATAACACTTCGAAATATTACAGATTTGTAAGGTTACGTAGTTTTTTAGATATAATACTTTGTAGCATTACAATCTCATAAGGTTATGTAGTTTTTTGGACTGTAACACTTCGAAATATTACAGATTTCGTAAGGTTATGTAGTTTTTTGAACTGTAGTACTTTGTAACATTACGATCTTATAAGATTACATAGTTTTTTGGACTGTAACACTTCAAAATATTACAGATTTTATAAGATTACGTAGTTTTTTGGACTATAATACTTTGTAGCATTATGATCTCATAAAGTTACATAGTTTTTTGGACCATAAAATATCAAAATATTACAGATTTTGTAAGATTATGTAGTTTTTGGACTGTAACACTTCGAAATATTACAGATTTCATAAGGCTACGTAGTATTTTAAACCATAAAACATCAAAATATTACAGATTTTATAAAGTTATGCAGTTTTTTGAACTGTAATACTTTGTAGCATTACGATCTCATAAGGTTACGTAGTTTTTTAAACTGTAACACTTCAAAATATTACAGATTTCGTAAGGTTACGTAGTTTTTTGGATTATAAAATATCAAAATATTACAGATTTCGTAGGGTTACGTAGTTTTTGAACTGTAATACTTCAAAATTTTACAGACTTTTGTAAGGTTACATAGGTTTATGGTATAATACTTTGAAAGTTTACAGATTTTTGTAAAGGTACGTAAGTTTACGCTGAATTAATTTCCTGATGTTTCTTATTATATAGTAATTAATCCTTTCAAATGATTTATAAAAATCATTATATCTTTATTATAATAATTGTTTTTATGTATAACTGTAACATTGATGACAGTAGATCAAATTCTATTATAGTCATACTATTCAGATATTATTTTACATGATAATATAGTAAGAACTAATAGATATATTATCCTTTATCACTTTTCATTTTTGTAGATTGTAATAATAAATCATACTTAGAAACACAAGTATTTTTAAATGACAAAACTCAGAAAAGTTATGAGTGAATTTTAAAATAAACATTACTTATAATGGGTATGAAATCACAAGTTATATTAATAGATATAAATCTAATTATAAATGCAGCTTATTGATTTATATACAAAAATATGTATTATATCTATTATATATGACATTTATCTTAAAATTTGACTAAATGTCTCAAATTTAAGCTTGAAGTTACAAATTTTAAAGTATTTATTAATTAATGATTTCTGAAAAGTATGAAATTCATTATGCATAGATGCATTTAAATAAAGTTTTCAAATTTTATTAAAGAAATATCCTAGTATTAATGAATATTTATGTGATATGATTTATTCATCTTATTAATCATAAATCCAGCCATTTATTAATTAAATATTTACAACTAGTATACAATCTACTCAATGTATAGAATCAATTATCTCAATCATTTATAAAGCAATAATATCTAATTTTATTATATTTGATGTAATTAAAGCTATAGATATTTAGATCATGCAAAAAGAAGCTTTAAATAAAAGCTTTTTATCATAAAAATTTAAAACAATAGCATATCATTAGCCATGTATTTATTGTAAAAATTTTCTTTAGTAAAATCAACAATATAATATGAAGGTATTTATCAACACATATTGTTGAAGAGATTCATAAACAAATGTGTGAATTAGTTCTTTATAAATGTGAGAAATTAGAGATTAATGATACTTTTGAATTTAAAAATAATCAATTGGTATATATAAAAACTGAATTAAAAAGTTAGGATTAGAATATGGTTTAAGGTATAGTTTGGATATAGTTTAGAATATAGTTTAAAGTATAATTTAACATCAGGAAATTTTATAGCGCATAAAATTATGTAAGTTTACAATTTTGTAAGTTTACGAAAGTTTATGGCATAATATTTCAAAAAATTTCAAAATATTATATAAGTTTACAATTTCGTAAAATTTATGTGATATTACGGTTAAAATATTACATAAGTTTTTAATATTGTAAGATTTACGCTGCAAATTTACAAAACTGTAAATCTGCGTAATATTACGGTTGAAATATTTTAAAAATTTACGAGACTGTAAACCTGCGTAATATTATGGTCAAAATATTCTGCAAATTTACAAAACTGTAAACCTGCGTAATATTACAGTCAAAATATTCTGCAAATTTACAAAACTGTGAACTTGCGTAATATTACAGTTAAAATATTTCAAAAATTTACAAAACTGTAAACTTGCGTAATATTACGGTTGAAATATTTTGAAAATTTACGAAACTGTAAACCTGCGTAATATTACGATTAAAATATTTTAAAAATTTATGAGACTTGTAAACCTGTGTAATATTACGGTTAAAATATTTTAAAAATTTACGAGACTGTAAACCTGCGTAATATTACTAAAGTTGCGTATGCAGTAAAATGTATACAAGGGGCATGTGATACTATTGAATAATCAAAAATAATATAAATACCTTTTTTTAAGTTTGGGAAAGCAAATTTATTTTTATTTACGAATTTTTTATTATTTACAATTTTTATGTTAAAAATTAAAGTAAATTTTAATTTTTATTATAACTTAATAAAAAAATATACATTTGATATTTGTTCGCTACTATTTTATAAAATAGTATTCAGGCTGTACGGTGTAAATGTCAGTATCAGTCACAGCCCAAAAAAAATGTGAGTCTCTAGCTGATATTTGGTACGGACTGGGCCTAGCTACTTACTTAATAAATAAAAAAATAAAAATATTTATCTTCTTCTACAATACGTAGGTAAATTCCTCCTTCTCCTATAATTATCACATGTGACTAAAATTGATCAAATTTATCAAATTTAAAATATGAACGTAAATATTAATTATAAATTTTATTATAGTATAATTATCCGGCCTCTCCCAAAATCTTGTTCTAAATTCGCGATAATATCTTTGACCAATACGCGTCCATAGCTGCTGCCCAGGATTTCCATTATGATATAGGACATAGTTCTAAATATTAAAATCAGTTTGAATATTTGATAAATACATTTAATTTATATGAATGTAATTTTATTTATTTACTTACATGGTAATCCCTGACGAGGTTCCTTCACTTTTGGCTGCACTGTTGTCCAGAAACCCTTGTACAAAATATTCTATTTATTCTGATTCAATTAAATAGATTGGTTAATTTGAATTTAAATTCTTTTACTTAGGAGACTATATAGTTTTGTTTTTAGTTAGTTTTATTTTCTTTTGTTTCTTTTTATTTTATGTAAAATGTATCAAGTTAATAATGATTAATAAAGATAAAGGCTACTATGCCGCGTTTGCCTTGAATTTAAATTCTAACGATCTGCGCACCTTTTTCCGCTGATCACTCTGTCCATTTTTTTAGCTAACACTTTTTCATAAAAACTTATAGTTTTCCCTATCCAAAAGTCCTCGAATATGCCTAATAACGTTGCTAGACGAGGCCGCGGCTCCTTTAATCCTAATAGTAGGAAGGCCAGCCGCCAAGAATGAAGAAATAACAATAATAACTCTGATAACTCTGGTTCTGACGGTGAGAACACCGTTCAGCAAAAACGTACTCGAACCACCTCTGACAACACTATGGATGAAGACTACGTTGCCGGCCCAGCGGTTGACGTTGAAGTAGAAGGTCCCTCTTCTCCTCCTAAAGAAAATAATACTGCTTCGACTTCCCTCTCCTCCCATCCGAATATGGCTGCGGCTCTTTCTGCGCCTAATGATAACGCGTCTGATGGACTCAACGCGTCCATGCATGCTAGAACAACGACTCCTGCATCCCCCCCTAACGCATCGCCTGATAAGGCTACTGATGATGATCCCCCAGTTGATCAATTCCTTGTACAGTCACCAACCTTCTCCATCGACAGAAATGATTTTCAGGCTGCGGCTGCCCCCAACTCTGCCCCTGATACTTTAAAAAACTTCCCTACAAATAAGGCATTGATTGATGCAGTCAACAATACCTTTTTAAAAATGTACGAGTCGTACACTGGAAAAGCAAGAATGACTGGTTCTGGTGATGCCAAACGTCTCGTTATTCATTTCCAATCCAAGGAGGCCCGGGACGCATGTGTTGGTGCTGCTCATCAACAGTTCCCTGACCTTGTATTTCATGCCCACGATCCTAAACAGCTCCGGAGTGATGAGGATCTCCGAGCCATCCAAGTTACTGATATTCCTTTCTTCTTAACCAAAGACAATATTATGTCTTATTTCAAGAAATTTGGTAACATTCAATCCTGTCGAGTTTACTCCAGGAAAAACGCCAAAGTACAACAAGCCAGAATTGTTTACGATTCTGCCCTTTCTATCACTCGCTTTGACATCCAATGGGCCGTTTACTGCTTCTCCACCTGTCTCCGGGTAACCCTGTGTCACTATACAGTTGATCAAAAATCCTCACGCAGAGCATTCGTCGCTACGCTCATACAGCTACCCCCTAACACCAAAGATATTGACCTGGCTCCTCTCACTAGAGATCTTGGTGCCAAGGCCGTTAACGTTCCCCTTTCCCTGAACTCCTATAAACCCAAGCGATGGGCTTATGTCACGTTCAATTCTCAAGAAACCATGGATGCCGCTATGGAACAGATCATTGGTTTCTGAGGCCATACATTACAATGGAACCTCCCAGATAATACTAATAAACTTTGCCACAGATGTGGCAAATTAGGCTGTGCCCCCAATCAGTGCCCAAGCCGCCAAGATAGAGGTCGTACTAGAGGTAGAAACCCGGTGGCTGCACTTAAAGAACGTTTCAATATCAACCAACCTGCCCGACCCAAAGAGCGTTCACACTCTGGCTCTCGTTCGCGCTCACGCTCAAAAGGTCCTGGCAATTCTCAATCCTCCCAGCCACAAAAACCCTTGGCTAACATCCGACTTAATAACAATCCTCGTCGGGATCGCTCTAAATCCAATGATAAACGTGACCGTTCAGTTTCCTTTTCTACGGTCCTCCGTTCTCCTCCTCCCCCTTCGCCATCTGAACAGGCTACTACTATGTTTCCTCACGAGGCTGCCAATATTTTATCCTTGTTGAAATCTCTCCAGCAAGATATGGCTGACGTCCGTGATCGTATCACAGCCTTAGAGCTCAACGATAGACGTATGACTCGTATTGAACAGCACCTCGGCCTGCTACCTCCGCCTGACATCCCAGCCCCCAATCAGACTTCAGATATGCTCGTAGATGCTCCGGCTATACCTGATTCTACTGTTAAACAGGTTTCCTCCTGACCCGCGACTTTGCCCGTACAAACGACTCTCAACCCCTTATCTCCTGGTTTTATTCCTTCACGACCAGTCAGTGCTCCTATCTCCGCTCCTGTTGATATCCCTGACATTTCCTCATTATCTTCTGCTTCTCATATGGCTCCCTCTTCCACCCAAACTCACGATGAAATTCAAGCCATTAATGCGAAGCATTCGGCTATTGAAAACAAATTGGATATGCTTGCCAATTCTATTAGCGGTTTTATTGGATCTATTGCTTCTTCCTCATCTTCCTCGGATTCAGCTAATATAGCTGGTTCCATCTAATTGTCCTCCTCCTTATACTTTCCCTGTCTGATTTTATCATAGTGCTATAATGACAGACAATAATTTTGATTACGATTCTTTTGTTCGCAATCCCCTCAACCCCATTGACATAGACAACCTTACCTTACAGGATTCTTTATTTTCTTCTACTTCTCCTTCGCTCTCTCCCTGTAATTCCTTTAATATTTCCTCTCTCAATATTAACGGTCTTAAGATGTTTTCACAGAATAAGATCGAGCTTTTAAATAACCTTTTTTCCCTTAAACATATCTCTTTTGGTGGTGTCGTTGACACCCATCTACATCCTAAACAAGTGCATTTTTTATCTAAACGACTTTCTAATTATACTGTTTTTTCTTCTGCTTTGGACACCTCCCAACATGTTCGTTCTTCAGGGGGTGTTTCCCTCTTCATTGAAAATTCTTTGGCTTCCCACGTTCACGCTTATACCTCACTCTCATCACGATTGCTTTCTGTTGACCTTTACTTCAAAGGCAACGTTAAGCTTCGAATCTTTGTAGTTTATATCCCTCCCACTTCTGATCAATCCTTGCGCGATGAAACTATTGACCTCCTTATTCATGCCTTGTCGGATGCCAAACGATTAGGTTTTCATCACACAGTTTGTGGCGATTTTAATATGCACTTAGATCAATTCTACCCTTTATTTTTTAATCAACCTCAAATCGCTTCCAAAGGTATCCATCATTTTTTTAATTTTCTTTTAACGAATGGATATGTTGATTTTACTCCTGTCAATTTTTCCTCTACCTCTTTGGGTACCTATCATCGTACGGATGTTGTTTCCCGTATTGATTATGTTTGGTCTTGCCCCCTTCTTAAGCGATATTTACTCACCTCTGTCATTTTTGACACGCGTGATCTTAGCCTTTCTGATCATAATCCTGTTATTACCTATTACGATTTTTCCTTTTTATCTTCTTCTCTCAAGCCAGCATGTGCTCGGCAGCTTCAACGACGTTCTCGTCGTATATTTTCCTTTGATTCGGTTACCCCCTCGCAGTGGGAGGACTTTTCTACTCATGTTGACAATCTATGCAACATTTCTCCCGTTGTATTTGCCTCTTGGCACGTTAATCGTATGTGTGAATATTTACACACTAACATTATCGCTGGCGCCAATGCTATCCTACCTGCACGTACTGTTGGTAATGACCATACCCCTAAACTCCCTAAGGATCTAGAAACCTTGATACAACACTACCGCTTCCTCAATCGGGTGCTTCACTCTATTAGACTATTACGTAAATACCCGCATACCCTTTCTTCCTCCCATGACCGTAAATGGTCTGGCTACTTAACTAGATTAAACAATATATTCAATTTGTATAAATCCGTTTTTTCCTCCGTCCCTGCTTTACCTTCAACTTTACTTTCTTGTCGGACGGATTATTTTAATTCTTTATTTCGTACTCTTTCACATGCCTCTAAATTATTAAGAGGCTTACATCTTTTGAAAGAAAAAGAGTTTCAGGATTCTTCTATCAAGGCTCACCTTGCATCTCGTGATCAGGATTTTGATACTGACATCTCTTCATTTATCAACTCAGCGCTCTCTCACTCACGTCACCGCATCGTGTTGGATCGCGTCTTTATTGATCATCCTACCACTCCTCAGTTGTTGACGGATCCAAAAGATATTTCTGATGCTGTGGTTAATCACTTCCAAAATGCAGTTCCTATCAAATCCTCTCCGCCCTCGCATATATCAGCCTTACCTGATCGATGGCGCTCTGAATATTCACCCATGGACTCAGTTTCTCCTAACATTTATAGTTCTCTAATGTCACCCCCTTCCTTAGAGGAATGGCTCTTTACGGTTTCCTCTATGCCCAATGGCAAAGCTCCTGGCCCTTCCATGATCACCTATGAAATGCTCAAACATTTGGGACCTACTGCCAATTCTTTACTTTTAACCCTGATCCGTAAATGTTTTGCTTTTGCTGACATTCCTGACCTTTGGCGACAAGCTATGGTTTTCCCCATCCCCAAGCCGCACGAATGGCGATGCCAATTGAAAAATACCCATCCTATCACGCTTCTGGAAGTTATCCGGAAATCCTTTGTTAAGCTTTTTTACAACCGCTTGTCTGCCATTCTGGCTGCCCACAATGTTATTAAAGGTGGCAATTTTGCGGGGCTACCCGGAGGTACTTGCCGGGATCCTATCATCACCCTTGAGTCCATCATCCATGATGCCAATCACACCGATTCTCCTCTTTAGATTTTATCGCAAGACATTTCTAAAGCGTTTGATTCTGTCAACCTCACTATGTTGAAATTCGCTCTGGAACGCATTCGTTTACCTGCGACTGCCATCACGCTTATCTTATCTTTATTTATGAACCGATCTAATCGGGTGTTTACTGCTCATGGTGAGACTTCTTCCTACCGGGTTCGCATTGGCATTGACCAAGGCGAAGTGATTTCCCCACTTTTATGGGTTATCTACATCGATCCTCTTTTGACGGTTTTGAAAACTGAAATGCTGGATCCTTACATTTTACGGTCCCCATCATTAACTTCCACTGACACGGCATCTACTCCTGATGTTTCTATCAATAACCTGGTCTTTATGGATGATTCCACTCTTATTTCTTTATCGAAGGCTGGACTGGAACATATGTTATCAATTACAGAAGAATTTTACTCGTTGAACAATACTTCTGCTAACCATCAGAAATATGTCTTGATATCAAATTCTTTACCTTTAACCACTACATCCGCTGTTCTCCCGGTGGAATTTCACTTATCTTTATCGTCTTTGAACGATATCCCTTCTATTTCTGTTACTCCCCTTTCTATTACTTCTTCCTTTTGTTTTTTAGGGGTATGGTTTAATATCAAAGGCTCTCGCGATTTTGTTAAAAGACAAATCGCCAGTGAATGTAATTCCTTCGCCGCCACTCTTCGCCCAGCCAAGCTCTCCGCTAAACAAGTGGTTTATCTTTATAACTCGGTGCTCATTCCTAAACTCGAGTACCGTATGCAAGTTACCCACCTTTCAGCGTCAGATTGTTATGCTGCTACACGATCTATACGATCGCTTGTTAAACACAAGGCTAATTTTTCCCGTTCTCTCCCCAACCCTATACTTTATCTTTCCCAAGCTTTGGGTTTAATTAATTTATCCTCTCATCTGATACAATGTCATGTTAATAATTTATTTTTGATGGCTAATTCTTCTACACCTCTTATTCAGCGTTTATTTATTTATAGATTAATGTTGATACAATTTAGGTTTTTAATTTCCATTTCTCCTTTGATGGTTGATGATTGGTTCTTATGGTCCAACATGAATATTTTTAAGTGTGATTATATCGCGTGCACTATTGCTTCCATGGTTTCTACCCCCTTCCGCCTGCAACATGCTCGTTTCTCTTCAACCTTTCCGGATCTTACTCTTCCTGACCATGCTCCTTTATACTCGTGTATGAGCCCGCATGTTTTTAAAGCTTGTCTCAAGGTCCTGCGGAAACGCCACCTTTATTATTTATCGCAATTAATTGCGCCATCTGGCTCTCATCTCATTTCTTGGGCTGCTTATCGGACTGCCTATATTGCCCAGCTTGAGGATAAGCGTGGCCGTTCTCTTCCCCATAAATGGTATTTGGACATTAAGTCCCATACGATCATTCCCGGCTCTCATGATCAATTGTCTGATCAGTATGTACGCCCTCCTTCTGCTGCCTCTTCCATTGTCTTACTTCCTGGTGCTACTACAACGCAGAAGAATCGGCATTGGCTTGTCACGCTTGATGGCAACGGTGCTCCTCTCTTCGGCAAACAGCTTAGCGTCCAACCCAAGAAAGATACCTGTGTGATCGTTCATTGGATATCTGACTGTCTCTCTTCTCCTGGTGATGTTATTCGCCTTCGTCCATGTCCAGGCTGTGACGCGCATATTCCGTTCCCATCGGCTAATAAGTATTCTGCCGTTCAACCTCGCTGCACCTTCAAGATTTCTTTGTTGCGCTCTTTGATTTTGCCTACAAACTGTGAACGTATTCGTCAATCTACTTCAGAAGTCCTTTCCCCTCATACTTGGGCAGATCTTAGCCTTACGGTAATTCCTTATTATCGGCGCCTTAATCTTTTGCCCAATTTTTCTTCTTCTCCCCTTGTAGTCGAGGACGATCCTGTTGCGGCTTCTCTTGTGAATGATCACTTTTTACTTTCTTCTTCGGTTCCCCTCCTGTTAGGCTCTCATTATCGTTATTATACCGATGGCTCTTTGATTAATCTCGGAACTCCTGATGTCTCGATGGGTTGGTCTTGGGTCCAAATAATTCCCGACGCTGGTTTTCTTAACTCTGTGGCTACTTATACGCATGGCACTATACGAAACTGGCCCTCTTCTACCAGAGCTGAGGCTGCTGCAATTTACGCTGCTTTAAGCGTCACCCCGGCTGACTCTACTGTTACTATTTATACGGACTCCCAAGCTGCCATTAACGGTTTGAGACTGTGTGCTTCCTCTTCCTATACTAATAGTCGTATGTTTTACAAAACTACCAACTTCAAGCTGTGGGCTTCTATTGAGCGACTTGTTCACGGAAAAAATCTTGCGGTTTCTCCCATCAAGGTAAAAGGCCATGATGGCAATTATTGGAACGAATTTGCTGATTCTCTTGCGAATTCTGCTCACCTCTCTGATACGGCTCCTCTCTTGCCTGTGGATGCTTACACTTCTTCGCATCCCGTCCGCCTGGTGTATGACGATGTGGTTTGCGAGTCCAATCCCAGGCGGCTCTTTAAGCTCCACTTCCAGGCCACCTTTTTGAAGGACCTTTTATCTCTCAAACGTTTTCAATTTGTATATTGTCTGTTTAACAAAGACGACTATGTAGTGGACTGGGAACTTACCTGGTTTGCTCTTAATTTCTCCCCGGCTCATGATGCTTCTTTCCAGGCTTCTCATGCTGCGCGACATTACACATTCAAGTTTAAACTCTTCCTTGATGATTTGCCTCTCCTGGAAAAGTTGAAAGTCACCCGCTCCGATCTCTATATCGATCTTCTCACGTGCCGTTCATGCCGTAATCGCATGGAGGATTTGATGCACTTGATCCTCTGTTCTAAACGAAGATCTGTCATGCATCAAATTTTGCAATCCTATCAAAATCATTTATTCTTTAAGCTTCGTGAAGCCGGTGAATTGGCTAATCGGGATTCTACACCCTTGCTCAAGAAGCTCTCTTCTCTCTCTTGTTGGACCATTTCTTCCTCTAACTGGTCCTCTTACGCGCTCATCCGGGGTTGTTTGCCTACCATGTTTATTGACTTATT
Source organism: Rhizophagus clarus (assembly GCA_015698045.1). Classification (NCBI taxonomy): domain Eukaryota; kingdom Fungi; phylum Glomeromycota; class Glomeromycetes; order Glomerales; family Glomeraceae; genus Rhizophagus; species Rhizophagus clarus. The sequence goes on along the minus strand of BLAL01000318.1, from coordinate 14,943 downwards.
TGTTGAATTATCTATTCCCAGGCCGTCTGCTATGAAGGTTGTAGCCGCGATACATAATAATTTCATCCAGAAGCTTCGATCACGCATCTGGAATCTGCGTACTTATGACAAGAATAAATGGGAAGACGCGATGAACATTACCCTCAAATTGAAAACTACTCCTCGGCCGTCTAACTTGCCTCCCACTTCGTATGTGCCTTATTCTTCTTTACCTCCTCCGACCCATCTCGTGACTTCACGTGACTCCGAAGTTGATTGGATCAGGAACTCGATGATTCAAGGTTTGCCATGGTATAAACATTTGTCGGGTTTTATGGGTCGTCTAACGGTGCTACTTAATAACAGCTTTTGCAGGATGGGATGTCGATTTTTATAGTGGGCGTGTTATCCGTTATTATGTTAGCATAGTTGCTTCTACCTTGGTTGGAATATATTAAGGGGGAAGATCTAGGGAAATTTAGTGTAATGCGATTTATTCTTTTTTAGGATAGATTTATTACTTTATTTTTACTTAGGAGACTATATAGCTTTGTTTTTAGTTAGTTTTATTTTATTTTGTTTCTTTTTATATTTTTGTAAATTGTATTCGTTTAATAATAATTAATAAAGATAAAGGCTACTATGCCGCGTTTGCCTTGAATTTAAATTCTAACGATCTGCGCACCTTTTTCCGCTGATCACTCTGTCCATTTTTTTAGCTAACATTTTTTTCATAAAACTTATAGTTTTCCTTACCTAAAAGTCTTCGAATATGCCTAATAATGTTGCTAGACAGGGCCGCGGCTCCTTTAATCCTAATAGTAGGAAGGCCAGCCACCAAGAACGATGAAATAACAATAATAACTCTGATAACTCTGGTTCTGACGGTGAAAACACTGTCCAGCAAAAACGCTCTAGAACTATCTCTGAACAAGCTATGGATGAAGATGTCGTTGCCGGCCTAGCGGCTGACGTTGAAGTGGAAGGTCCCTCTTCTCCTTCTAAAGAAAATAATACTGCTACAGCTTCTCTCTCCTCCCATCCGAATATGGCTGTGACTCTTTCTGCGCCTAACGATAATGCGTCTGATGGTCTCAACGCGTCCATGCATGCTAGAACAACGACTCCTGCATCCCCCCCTAACGCGTCGCCTGATAAGGCTACTGATGATGATCTCCTGGTTGATCAATTCCTTGTTCAATCACCGACCTTCTCCATCGACAGAAATGATTTTCAAGCTGCGGCTGCCCCCAACTCTGCCCCTGACACTTTAAAAAACTTCCCTACAAATAAGGCATTGATTGATACCGTCAACAATACATCAGGAAATTTTATAGTGCGAAAAGTTGCGCAAGATTACGCATCGTAATATTTCGTAAGTTTCCAGACCCGCCGCAAGTTTGCGGAAGAGTAATATTTCGTAACTTTTTAAAATATTTCGAAATATTATGATATGCAAAGTTTCGTAATTTTACGGTTCGTAATATTCCGTAATTTTACGCATTCGCAATATTTCGTAATTTTACATAATATTTCGTAAGTTTCCAGACCCGCCGCAAGTTTGCGTAAGCGTAATATTTTGTAACTTTTTAAAATATTTCGAAATATTACGATATGCAAAGTTTCGTAATTTTACGGTTCGTAATATTGTGTAATTTTATTGCGTAATATTTCACAACTTTTTAAAATATTTTGACGATTCGTAATTTTACATAAATATTTTGTAATGTTTCAAAATTCATTTTTGTACTATAAGTTTATATAATGTATATTTTATTAGATATAATATGAATTAAATTATAAAAATTACAAGTATTTATTACTATATACAGAATATATAAAAGTAAAAAAAGAAAGAGAAACGATACAATTAGATGTAAAAAGAAGAGAAACAGCTATAGTAACGTTGGTATTAGATATAAAGATAAAAGAAATATTGTTAGTATTGTTAGTATTAAGGTAAAAAGAGTTAAAGAAACAGTAAAAGGAGTAAAAGAAACATGGATATTATCGTTAGTATTAAAGTACAAGTAAAAAGGAATAAAGGAAACGTAGATAGTATTGTTAGTATTACGACATAAAGTAACAAAGAGGTAAAAAAAAACGCGTTAATATTAAAATAATTAGTATTAATAAATAAATATTTCTATACCTGCAAAGTAATTGAACAAAAGAATAAAGAAATAAAGAGAAAGGAAAAAAAAACATGTTGTTAGTATTGTTAGTATCGTTAGTATTAAAGTACAAGTAAAAAGGAATAAAGGAAACATGGATATTATTGTTAGTATTACGATACAAAGTAACAAAGAGGTAAAAAAAAACGCGTTAATATTAAAATAATTAGTATTAATAAATAAATATTTCTATACCTGCAAAGAGAATAAAGAAATAAAGAGAAAGGAAAAAATAAACATGTTGTTAGTATTGTTAGTATCGTTAGTATTAAAGTACAAGTAAAAAGGAATAAAGGAAACATGGATATTATTGTTAGTATTACGATACAAAGTAACAAAGAGGTAAAAAAAAACGAAAATAATTAGTATTAATAAACAAATATTTCTATACCTGCAAAGCAATAAATTATGAAATATATGTAAATATATTGTATATAATTAAAGAAATAATAGAAAGAAGAGACAAAAAAATTAAAAATATTGAACAAAAGAATAAAGAAATAAGAGACAAAAATAAATAAGACAAAAAACGCGTGCATGATTAAATGATTAAATCACATGCAAGGATCAACCTAATTTTGATTGGCCAGAAAATACGATATCGTAAAATTACGGAAATCCGCATTTTAAAAAATCATGTACATCGTTACAGAAATTGTATATGCACAATTACTAAATATCATCCCCTCGTGATAAATTAAAAATTATCAACACAAATTCAACACAAATTCAACAAATTTAACGAAATTTGGCCAAAATTAACAAATTTTTTACCAGAATTATCAACACAAATTGAACACAAATTGAACACAAATTTCAGCTACGATTTATTTATGTCACACCCGTATTGTTAAGAATTAATAACCATTTTATTTATTAAAACTATATTATTATGGTAAAAAAAATGCTATTACGTGTGATATATATAAAAAATAATATTTATTTCCTATGCAACCCATAATTCTCTAATAAACTATTTACATACCGACCTTCCTCCTCCGTGTTATAAGAGTCACTAGAAAGTATATCATCGTCAGCTATGCTATCGTTAGCCGCACCATTGTTGGCCGCACTATCGTTAGCCGCACTATCGTTAGGCCTACCATCGTTAGTCGCACCATCGTCAGCCGCACCTGCTCCATCGTCAGCTGCTCCATCACCACCATTATCTACATCATTACCATCATGAGAATCGTCGTCCGAATGTGTAAATTTATCCCTATTTTCCAACTTTTGCTAAAAATAAATAAATAAATAAATAAACTGTAATTCAAATAATTCACATTTTGCAAATTGTAAATTAAAAACTTACTAAGTTGTTGATTATCTTCGACTTCATTATACTTTCGCTCATTTGAATGTTTTGATTATTAGGATTTAAGTACGTTTCACATATGCTAATCGCATAAGCTATTTGGGTTTTTGAGGGATTTTTATTTTCTTTTCGCAACTTATCGATTATCAGCGACATATATGTCGTAGGTTGCCCATCTTTAACCTTTTTAAATAGGTTGTTGTAACATCTTTTCACCTCCGGCTTACTCTTCCATTCCTGAATCTTTGACGGACTAACCTGAGTGTTAATAGACGGTAATTTATGCCCAGTCGCTTCAAAAACAGAATACATAACATCTTTGACTCTAGACGTGAACGTCCCTCGTATGCTTCTATGTTGTTGTACTAACTATTAAAAAAAAATATTAGTATGAAATTTAATAAAATTCATAATTGCTTTAACTTACAGTCGGGGCAATTTTTTTTTCGAAAAAAATAATCCATTGATTTTTTTTGAACTGGCGTATAAATTCCGGGTTTTCGTCTTTTAAATATTTTTCGGTAGCGAGTCTGTACTCGTCTTGCGAAGGATAAATAAAATTTTCAAATAAAATTTTCGACACCTTCTTAACGAACTCCTAATCAAACGAGGTTAGCATTTCAGGTTTACATTAAATAATATTCATCTTTATTACCTTTATATACTCCGGATCTATTGTATTATTATTTTTGTTATCATCGTTGAGCTTTTTTTCTATGCCCGAGAGACGGGTTTCGAGATTTTTTTGTCCGGTGATAAGAACTTCAAGCTTAGAAATTATCTGCGAATTGGTTCTTAATAGTTTCTCTATTGATTTTTTATTAACTTTAACAATAAAATATAATTTACTATATATTATATAATTTCTTATAAAAAATATGATACATATCATGTCATATATACCTTCAACGTTATCGTCTGATAATCTTATTCGTTTCTCGGCTTCACTACTCTTCTCAGTATTACGTCTTGAGATTCTTTCATTATCATCAATATTTCGTTTTTCACCACGTTTTGTAGCCATCGGGATAATATGTGAGGGAGGAGATATGAACTAAACTCGAAAAGGAGAAAAAGATATTACTAGAAATTTGAAGAGGAACTAGAAATACGAAAGGAGAAAAATATGAGAAAAAGGGGAAAGACATGAACCAGAAATTTGAAAATGAGGAACTAAAAATACGAAAAAGGGGAAATACATGAACCAGATGTTCAGAAAAAGGAGGCAAGCTGTCATAACGTCATTTCCGCCATTCTATACTAAAAAAGAAAAAAAACTTGCGAAATATTGCGAAAAATGGATAAACTAATGCGAAATATTACGAAAAATGAATGAACTAATGCAAAAATTTTGCATCGTGATATTACGAAAAAAAATTGTAACACTTTCATGAGAGAATTTTTAAAAAAACTCTCGTAAAAGCATATAGTACAATCGAAGTATTAATCAACACCCATTTATAAAAAAATAAGATGTTACACATGTTGGGGCTTTGTATGCATGGCAAAAAAAAAGTTGCAGCCAGTGAACTCATTTGGCTAATCAGATTGATAGTGATCTTGAACGCTTATAACTGATTATCGCATAAATTTGTGGCTGATCATCCGTCCATTATTGTAAAATGTGTTAAGCCAATAAATTTGCGGCTGATTATCAGATGATTAGCCGATTGAATAAGCCGTATTAGCCATCCGGATTCTTACAGCCCGTTACAGCAAATTCAAAATATGCGAAACATTCAGCACTTTTGCTGTCAGGTTCGCGGGTTGACAGGTTGCCGGCAAGTTGAAATAGTAAACAAAATAATAAACAATATTTATATGTTACATCATAGACTTGTTACATTTATTTTTAGATTTGCCAGCCCACGAACTCGGCAAGTTCCTGGCAGCAAAATTGCTGAGTGTTTCGCATATTTTAAATTTTGCTATAATGCGTAAATTTGCGAATGATTCCGCGATATTAGCCACCAGATTCTTACAGCCAGTTCCATTCATTAATGCGTAAATTTGCGTAGTCGTATCTATTCAAATAACTCAATCAATTGTAATCCATTCAATTAATTCATAAATTTTTACAATGAAATATAATTTTATTAGCACACAAAATCTCATATAAATTGAATAGTGAATTGATACTTTTCATCAAATTTGACGCGTTAATTTAGCAACATGAGTTTCAAATGCCCCCTTTGTATGCGAATATTCAGTCAACGCTTTGCATATACTCAACACGCCCAAAAATGCTTAAAAAATGTAGAAGTAGAAGTAGAAGAAGATGATGATAATAATGATAGTGAAAAATATAGCAGTGAAATGGATACAAGAAGTAATCTAAGTAGTGAATATGAAAATGATAAAGTTGAGGTAATTATGTTATTTCAGATTATTCTTTTTAAAGCTCTCAAGAAAAAGCTCAAATTATACTAACTCATTTGGTTTATAATTTTAGGTGGATGATGATAATGATGTACAAAATATGTCATTTGACAGTATTGGAAGTGCAATATCAGAGATGAGCCTTGAAGATAGTAACTTTGAAAATATATTAGATTCATCTGAAGAGCCTGAAATTTTTGAAGAACCCAAAAATCTCAATACCAAAACTTGCACAGAATTTCCTAATGATGCTTATAAAGATCTAATGTTATTAGTAACGAAATATAAAATAAACAATAAAGGTGGTAATGAAATAATACGTTTTTTTAATAAACATTCAAATCTTACAGAATCACCATTACCAAAAAATATCGAACAGGGACGAGCATTTATGAATAATATGAAGTTTTCTAATTTAGAATTTAGTAAAGTTCTTATAACAAAACATGAGGATAAAGATTATTTTCTTTATTATCAAAACTTAATACAGTGCATCAAAAATATCTTAACTGTTCCTGACATAACACAAAATTTTGCGCTATCTTACGAAAACTATGAGGTAAATAGTAAATATTAGTTAATTCAATAATCTAAATAATATTTATTTTAATTTATTTATATTATTTTATAGTATAATAGAGAAAGTATTTACAGTGAACAAAACACTGGAAAATGGTGGAAAACTACGCAAGAATCCTTACCTACTGGTTCCAAATTATTATCAATTATTTTATATTCAGATGCAACAACTACAGATACATTAGGAAAAAGTCAATTGCATCCAATATATATTACATTAGGTAATATCCCAATATGGTGTCGTAATAAACAGGATGCAAAGCAACTTTTGGGATATTTACCAATTTTAGAAGCTGCAAATAAAGATCTGGTTCGTGATACCTTTCATAAATCTTTACGTCATTTACTAGAACCAATTATTTTATTAAAAGATGGTATAGACCTTTTTATAAATAATGAAAATACCTGGTTTTATCCTAGAGTTTCAACTATTATTGCAGATTGGCCGGAGGCTGCAAGTTTTTGTTTAGTTTATAAATCCTCCAATTCAAACCTTCCATGTCACTCCTGTTTAGTTAAAAGGGAAAATCTTGCAAATATAGACTTATCGGTTAACGATGTAATACTAAGAACTCATGATGAAATGCGTAAACATTTTGAAAATGATACACAAAGATCTGTTTGCATAGAATCTGTACATAATTTTTTTTGGGATTTACCGTAAGTATGCAAAAGTAGAAATAATTATAATAACATATATATATATTAATTATAAATATTTATATTATCAAGGAATATAAATATCTACTTGGCTACCGTTCCTGACAGAATGCATCATTTAGATTTAGGATTATTTCGTTATCAAATTATCTTCACGTGCGATATCTTAAAATCGCAACATGTTAATGGTAATAAATTAGTTGAAGAAGTAGATCGCCGTCTAGCAGCAATTCCACGTTTTCCCGGCATTAAAATTTTTTCCAATGGACTGCAGTCAATTGCAAGATTAACTGCTAGTGAATATCGAAGTTTGATGAAAGTCATGATATTTGTTATTGATAATTTATATGATGAAAATAATAACGAAGTAGATAATTTTGTAAATAATGATGATCTTACGAAATTGTACGAATATTGGAATGAAATGTATATTTTAAGTAGATATGAAGAATTTAGTGAAAGTGACTTGGAGAAATTTAATGTATGTATTAAAATTTTAGTAAAATTGAAAATTTAAATTAAATAAATTAAATTAACATTTAAATTTTAGGATGCAATACATAGATGGGCCCGGATGTTTGTCAAGGCTTTTAAATTTGTTTCTCCTTCCAATTTGAAGTTACCTAAATTGCATTCATGGGTTTATCATATTATTGACTCAATACGATCTTATGGCGCAATAAATGGCTATACTACAGAAACTTACGAAAGTCTTCACAAATATTTCGTTAAAATACCCTACCGAATTAGCAATAAAAAAGATGTCGAACCTCAGCTTTTACGAACTGTAAGTATTTGAAAATTTTATTTATTGTATATATTTATTATATTAAGATGGAAATTAAATTAATAGATAAAACGTCAAGCAATATCTATTAGAATGTCTCAACATTCAGTGAATCCGGCAAAAACACCTCGCACTTGTAAATTTTCTGCAAGACTCTTTGAATTCTCTTTACAAGATGCAAATACATTTTTTAATGAAAAAAAAGATTCCGTAGACAATAAAATGCAGACTGGTTTTGCTAGATTTATAAGTTGTCTGGATTCATATCTAGATTTACTTGATGGTTTCACAATTATTGGTGAAACCCGAATAAACATATACGGATCGGTAACACTGGAAAATGGTGCCATAATGCGTGCCACAAACAGGTATCATAATAAAGTATGGTTTAGCGACATAGCTATTTCAATGGATTCTGAAGAATCAAATGATTATATATCAGACAAAGGACTTTGTTATGGACAGGTATTTTTCCAATTTATGTAATAATTTATTATAAAAGTATTAATAAATATTTATTATTTATAGGCCTTATTGTTAGCAGAAGTATTAACAGACCCACCGCTAAATCTCGCATTAATTCAATGGTACGATTTTAAATCTAAAAGGAACCCATATTTATATGGATGTCCTCACTTAAAATTGATAGAATTATATAACTTTGTAGCTATAGAGTCTATACATGGTGTCGTTCACATAGTACCCCGATTTGATAAATAAAATGAATATTTCGTAAATAAATATATTTTTTAGTCACTTGATATAGGAGTTTTGATTTATTTTAATAAAATTATATCCTTAAAAGAATTTATGGTCACGTTTTGCATATCATAAATAAAATGCAGATTTATTTATTTAATTATTAACAACGCGGGTGTGACATAAATAAATCGTGACTGAAATTTGTGTTCAATTTGTGTTGATAATTCTGGTAAAAAATTATTAATTTTGGCCAAATTTCGTTAAATTTGTTAAATTTGTGTTGAATTTGTGTTGAATTTGTGTTGCGTAATTTTTTATTTATCACAAGGGGATGATATTTAGTAATTGTATGTACGATGTACAAGATTTTTTTTATGATTTTTTTAAGAAATGTACGCAAAATATTTAATTATTTTTAATTAAATTGATTAAAAAAAATTAATTTTTTTAAGAAATGTATGCGAAATATTTAAAATTCAATAGAATGTGCTAATAATAAATTGTTTTATTTTTAAATATGATATATTGATATTTATATTTAAAACAATTAAACATGTACATGATTTAATTAATATGTTTAATGATGAAAAGTGTAATAAATTAAATTTAATTGAAACGAGAAATAAAATCAAACCAAAGAGGTATTGTTCAAATTTTATTTAAAGTGACATTTTACGACTTTCTTTCAAATTTTTACTCATCCCAAAATCAAATTATAAAAATCAAATCTAAACTAATAATGCCTCGCCACACACGTTCACGTCGTTCCCACTATAACGTCCATTGGAACTGGGCTATGATGGACGAACTTGTTGACATACGCCGAGACAGAAACCGCGCCCTACCACAATATTAATGGTAGAAGCCGCTATGATTTTTGGGACTCTGTTGCCAATAGGTTCATATAACTAATATCTATAATTTCTTTAAGAAAGAATTTAAATTCAAGGCAAACGCGGCATAGTAGCCTTAATCTTTATTAATCATTATTAACTCAATACAATTTACATAAAATAAAAAGAAACAAAAGAAAATAAAATTAACTAAAAACCAAACTATATAGTCTCCTAAGTAAAAATAAAGTAATAAAATTAAACTAAAAGAATAATCGCATTACACTAAATTTCCCTAGATCTTCCCCCTTGATATATTCCAACCAAAGTAGAAGCAACTATGCTAACAAAATAACGAACAAAACGCCCACTATAAAAATCGACATCCCATCCTGCTAAAGCTGTTATTAAGTAGCACCGTTAGACGACCCATAAAACCCGACAAATGTTTATACCATGGCAAACCTTGAGTCATCGAGTTCCTAATCCAATCAACTTCGGAGTCACGTGAAGTCACGAGATGGGTCGGAGGAGGTAAAGAAGAGTAAGGCACATACGAAGTGGCAGGCAAATTGGATGGCCGAGGAGTAGTTTTCAATTTAAGGGTAATGTTCATCGCGTCTTCCCATTTACTCTTGTCATAAGTACGCGGATTCCAGATGCGTGTCCGAAGCTTCTGGATGAAATTGTTATGTATCGCAGCTACGACCTTCATAGCAGACGTCCTGGAAACAGATAAATCAACGAATAAGTCAACAAACATGGAAGGCAAACAACCCCGGATGAGCGCGTAAGAGGACCAGTTAGAGGAAGAAATGGTCCAACAGGAAAGAGAAGAGAGTCTCCTGAGCTGGGGCGTAGGATCCTGGTTAGCCAATTCACCAGCTTCACGAAGCTTAGAAAATAAGTGATTTTGATAAGATTGCAAGATCTGATACATGACAGAACGGCGTTTAGAGCAAAGGATCAAGTGCATCAAGTCCTCCATACGATCACGACACGAACGGCAGGTAAGAAGATCAATATAGAGATCGGAACGGGTGACTTTTAACTTTTCCAGGAGAGGCAAGTCATCGAGGAAGAGTTTAAACTTGAAGGTGTAATGTCTTGCGGCGTGATAAGCCTGAAAGGAAGCATCATGAGCCGGTGAAAAGTTAAGAGTAAACCAGGTAAGTTCCCAGTCCACTACATAGTCGTCCCTGTCATACAGGCAATATAAAATTGAAAACGTTTGAGAGATAAAAGGTCCTTCAAAAAGGTGGCCTGGAAGTGGAGCTTGAAGAGCCGCCTGGGATTAGATTCACAAACCACATTATCATACACCAGGCGGACAGGATGCGAGGAAGTATAAGCGTCCACGGGCAAAAGAGGAGCCATATCGGAGCGATGAGCGGAATTTGCAAGAGAATCAGCAAATTCATTCCAGTAATTGCCATCATGACCTTTGACTTTAACGGGAAAGACCACAAGGCTTTTGGTATGAACAAGGTGCTCAATAGAAGCCCATAGCTCAAAATTAGTAGTTTTGTAAAACAGACGACTATTAGAGTAAGAAGAAGATGCACATAGTTGCAAACCATCAATGGCAGCTTGGGAGTCCGTGTAAATAGTCACAGTAGAATCAGCTGGAGTGACGCTTAAAGCAGCGTAAATTGCAGCAGCTTCAGCTCTGGTAGAGGAAGGCCAGTTCCGGATAGTACCATGTGCATATGTGGCAATAGAGTTAAGATATCCAGCGTCGGGGATTATTTGAACCCAGGACCAGCCCATCGAGACATCAGGTGTTCCGAGGTTAATCAGAGAACCATCGGTATAATAACGATAGTGAGAGCCTGACAGGAGGGGAGTGGGATGAAGGAAATGAGGATTGATTATCTATAGAGGGAGACGCAGGGAGATCCTCTACAAGTAAAGAAGAAGAAGGGGAAAAATCTGGCAAAAGATCAAGGCGCCGATAATAAGGAATAACTATGATACTAAGATCAGCCCAAGTATGAGGAGAAATGACTTCCAAAGTAGATTGACGAATGCGTTCACAATTTGTAGGCAAAATCATAGACCGCAACAAAGAAATCTTGAAGGTGCAGCGAGGCGGAACGGCAGAATATTTACTAGCCGAAGGAAACGGAACATGTGCGTCACAGCCTGAACAGGGACGAAGACGAACAACATCACCAGGAGAAGAGAGACAGTCAGATATCCAATGGACAATCACACAGGTATTTTTCTTGGGTTGGACGCTAAGTTGTTTGCCGAAGAGAGGAGCATCGTTGCCATCAAGCGTGACAAGCCAATGCCGATTCTTTTGTGTTGTAGAGGCACCAGGAAGCAAAACAATAGAAGAGGTGACAGAAGGAGGGCGTACATACTGATCAGACAACTGATCATGAGAGCCGGGAAGGGTCGTGTGGGCCTTGATGTCCAAGTACCATTTATGAGGGAGGGAACGGCCACGCTTATCTTCAAGATGGGCAATATAAGCAGTGCGATAAGCTGTCCAGGAAATGAGATGAGAGCCAGAAGGCGCAATTAATTGCGATAAATAATAAAGGTGGCGATTCCGAAGGACCTTGAGGCAGGCTTTAAAAACCTGCGGGTTCATACACGAATATAAAGGAGTATGACCAGGAAGAGTAAGGTCGGTAACGTTGAAGAGAACTGAGCATGTTGTAAGCGGAAGGGGGTAGAGACCATGGAAGCAATAGTGCATGCGATATAATCACACTTAAAAATATTCATGTTGGACCATAAAGACCAATCGCTAACCATCAAAGGAGAAATGGGGATTAAAAACCTAAATTGTATCAACATTAATCTATAAATAAATAACGCTGAATAAAAGGTGTAGAAGAATTAGCCATCAAAATAAATTATTAACATGACATTGGATCAAATGAGAAGATAAATTAATCAGTCCCAAAGCTTGGGAAAGATAAAGTATGGGATTAGGGAGAGAGCGTGAAAAGTTAGCCTTGTGCTTGACGAGAGAGCGCACGGATCGTGTAGCAGCATAACAATCCGATGCTGAAAGGTGGGTAACTTGCATGCGGTACTCGAGTTTGGGAATGAGCACCGAATTGTAAAGATAAACCACTTGTTTAGCAGAGAGTCTGGCCGGGCGAAGAGTGGCGGCAAAGGAATTACATTCATTGGCGATTTGTTTTTTGACAAAGTCGCGAGAGCCTTTGATGTTGAACCATACACCTAAGAAACGAAAGGAGGAAGTAATAGAAATAGGAGTAACAGAAATAGAGGGAATCGCATTCAGAGATGATAAGGATAGGTGAAATTCCACAGGAGAAATAGTGGACGTAGTGGATAAAGGCAAGGAATTTGATATTAAGACATATTTCTGATGATTAGCAGAAGTATTATTCAACGAATAAAACTCTTCTGTAATTGATAACATATGCTCCAACCCAGCTTTCGACGAAGAAATAAGGGTGGGAATCATCCATGAAGACTAGATTATTGATAGAAATGTCGGGAATAGGGACCGTATCAGCGGAAAGCAAGGATGGGGATCGTAAAACATAAGGATCCAACATCTCCGATTCAAAACAGTCCAAAAGAGGATCAATGTAGATGACCCATAAGAGCGGGGAAATCACTTCGCCTTGGTCTATACCGATGCGAACCCGGTAGGAAGAAGTTTCACCGTGGGCAATAAATACCCAATTTGAACGGTTCATAAAAGAGATAAGATAAGCGTAATAGCAGACGCAGGTAGACGAATGCGTTTCCAAGGCGAATTTCAGCATAGTCAGATTGACAGAGTCAAAGGCTTAGAGATGTCTTGCGACAAAATCCAGAGAGGAGAATTGGTGTGATTGGCATCGTGAATGATGGACTCAAGGGTGATGATCGGGTCACGGCAAGGTACCTCCTGGCAGCCCCGCGAAGTTGCCAACCTTTAAGAACATTGTGGGTAGCGAGAACGGTAGACAAACGGTTGTAAAAAAGCTTGACAAAGGATTTTCGGATAACTTCCAGAAGTGTAATGGGACCGGGTATTTTTAATTGGCATCGCCAATCGTGCGGCTTGGGGATGGGAAAAACCATAGCTAGCCGCCAGAGATCAGGAATGTCAGCAGTAGCAAAAACATTTACAGATCAGTATCAAAAGGAGAGAGTTGCGCGGTAGGTCCCAAATGTTTGAGCATTTCATAGGTAATCATGGAAGGGCCAGGAGCTTTGCCATTGGGCATAGAAGAAACCGTAGAGAGCCATTCCTCTAAGGAAGGGGGAGACAATAGAGAATATAAATATCAGGAGAAACCAGAGTCCATGGGTAATACGCAGAGCGCCATCGATCAGGTAAAGCAGATATATGTGAAGGTGGGGAGGAATTGATAGGAACAGCATTTTGAAAATGTTTGACCACAGCATCAGAAATGTCCTTTGGGTCTGTCAAATTGGAGGAGTGGTAGGATGATCAAAAAGACACGGTCCAAAACGATGCGACGACGTGAGCGAGAAGCGCTGAGCCTTATAAATGAAGAAATGTCAGTAATCAAATTTTGATCGCGAGACTCAAATGAGCCTTAATAGAAGAGTCCCTGAAATTCCTTTTTCTTTCAAAGATGTAAGCCTCTTAATAAAAAAGAGGCACGTGAAAGAGTACGATATAAAGAATTAAAATTATCCGTCCGACAAGAAAGTAAAGTTGAAGGTAAAACAGGGACGGAAGAAAAAATAGATTTATACAAATTAAATATATTATTCAATCTGATCAATAGCCAGACCATTTACGGTCATGGGAAGAAGAAAGGGTATGCGGGTATTTAGTATAATCCTAACAGAGTGAAGAACACGATTAAGGAACGATAATGCTGTATTAGGGTTTCTAAGTCTTTGGGGAGTTTTGGGTATGGTCATTGCCAACCAGTTCGTGCGGGCAGGATGGCATTGGCACCAGAATAATGTTAGTGTGTAAATATTCACACATACGATTAACGTGCCAAGAGGTAAATTCAACAGTAGGAATGTTACATAGATTGTCAACATGAGCAGAAAAATCCTCCCATTGGCGTGGGGGGTAACTGAATCAAAGGAGAATATACGACGGAACGTCGTTGAAGCTGCCGAGCACGAGCGGGCTTGAGAGAAGAAGACAAAAAGGAGGAGTCGTAATAAATAATAACAGGATTATGATCAGAAAGGCTGAGATCACGCACGTCAAAATGACAGAGGTGAGTAAAAAACGTTTGAGAAGGGGACAAGACCAACATAATCAATGCGGGAATAATATCCGCACGATGAAAGGTGCCCAAAGATGTAGAAGAAAAATTAACGGGGGTAAAAGTCAACGTATCCATTTGATAAAAGAAAATTAAAAAGACGATGGATACGTTTGGAGGCGATTTGAGTTGGTTAAAAATATAGGGTAGAATTGATCTAGGTGCATAATTAAAATCGCCACAAACTGCGTGGTGAAAACCTAATCGTTTAGCGTCCCGATAGGGCGGAAATAAGGAGGTCGATAGTATCATGCGTAAGGATTGATCAGAAGGGGGGGGGATATAAACAACAAAA
>BLAL01000317.1:0-18157 GCA_015698045.1 Rhizophagus clarus | reverse complement strand
TAATAATAATTAATAAAGATAAAGAGCTACTATGCCGCGTTTGCCTTGAATTTAAATTCTAACGATCTGCGCACCTTTTTCCGCTGATCATCATGTCCCATTTTTTTAGCTACATTTTTTTCATAAAACTTATAGTTTTCCTTACCTAAAAGTCTTCGAATATGCCTAATAATGTTGCTAGACAGGGCCGCGGCTCCTTTAATCCTAATAGTAGGAAGGCCAGCCACCAAGAACGATGAAATAACAATAATAACTCTGATAACTCTGGTTCTGACGGTGAAAACACTGTCCAGCAAAAAACGCTCTAGAACTATCTCTGAACAAGCTATGGATGAAGATGTCGTTGCCGGCCTAGCGGCTGACGTTGAAGTGGAAGGTCCCTCTTCTCCTTCTAAAGAAAATAATACTGCTACAGCTTCTCTCTCCTCCATCCGAATATGGCTGTGACTCTTTCTGCGCCTAACGATAATGCGTCTGATGGTCTCAACGCGTCCATGCATGCTAGAACAACGACTCCTGCATCCCCCCCTAACGCGTCGCCTGATAAGGCTACTGATGATGATCTCCTGGTTGATCAATTCCTTGTTCAATCACCGACCTTCTCCATCGACAGAAATGATTTTCAAGCTGCGGCTGCCCCCAACTCTGCCCCTGACACTTTAAAAAACTTCCCTACAAATAAGGCATTGATTGATACCGTCAACAATACATCAGGAAATTTTATAGTGCGAAAAGTTGCGCAAGATTACGCATCGTAATATTTCGTAAGTTTCCAGACCCGCCGCAAGTTTGCGGAAGAGTAATATTTCGTAACTTTTTAAAATATTTCGAAATATTATGATATGCAAAGTTTCGTAATTTTACGGTTCGTAATATTCCGTAATTTTACGCATTCGCAATATTTCGTAATTTTACATAATATTTCGTAAGTTTCCAGACCCGCCGCAAGTTTGCGTAAGCGTAATATTTTGTAACTTTTTAAAATATTTCGAAATATTACGATATGCAAAGTTTCGTAATTTTACGGTTCGTAATATTGTGTAATTTTATTGCGTAATATTTCACAACTTTTTAAAATATTTTGACGATTCGTAATTTTACATAAATATTTTGTAATGTTTCAAAATTCATTTTTGTACTATAAGTTTATATAATGTATATTTTATTAGATATAATATGAATTAAATTATAAAAATTACAAGTATTTATTACTATATACAGAATATATAAAAGTAAAAAAAGAAAGAGAAACGATACAATTAGATGTAAAAAGAAGAGAAACAGCTATAGTAACGTTGGTATTAGATATAAAGATAAAAGAAATATTGTTAGTATTGTTAGTATTAAGGTAAAAAGAGTTAAAGAAACAGTAAAAGGAGTAAAAGAAACATGGATATTATCGTTAGTATTAAAGTACAAGTAAAAAGGAATAAAGGAAACGTAGATAGTATTGTTAGTATTACGACATAAAGTAACAAAGAGGTAAAAAAAACGCGTTAATATTAAAATAATTAGTATTAATAAATAAATATTTCTATACCTGCAAAGTAATTGAACAAAAGAATAAAGAAATAAAGAGAAAGGAAAAAAAAACATGTTGTTAGTATTGTTAGTATCGTTAGTATTAAAGTACAAGTAAAAAGGAATAAAGGAAACATGGATATTATTGTTAGTATTACGATACAAAGTAACAAAGAGGTAAAAAAAAACGCGTTAATATTAAAATAATTAGTATTAATAAATAAATATTTCTATACCTGCAAAGAGAATAAAGAAATAAAGAGAAAGGAAAAAATAAACATGTTGTTAGTATTGTTAGTATCGTTAGTATTAAAGTACAAGTAAAAAGGAATAAAGGAAACATGGATATTATTGTTAGTATTAACGATACAAAAGTAACAAAGAGGTAAAAAAAACGAAAATAATTAGTATTAATAAACAAATATTTCTATACCTGCAAAGCAATAAATTATGAAATATATGTAAATATATTGTATATAATTAAAGAAATAATAGAAAGAAGAGACAAAAAATTAAAAAATATTGAACAAAAGAATAAAGAAATAAGAGACAAAAATAAATAAGACAAAAAACGCGTGCATGATTAAATGATTAAATCACATGCAAGGATCAACCTAATTTTGATTGGCCAGAAAATACGATATCGTAAAATTACGGAAATCCGCATTTTAAAAATCATGTACATCGTTACAGAAATTGTATATGCACAATTACTAAATATCATCCCCTCGTGATAAATTAAAATTATCAACACAAATTCAACACAAATTCAACAAATTTAACGAAATTTGGCCAAAATTAACCAAATTTTTTACCAGAATTATCACCACAAATTGAACACAATTGAACACAAATTTCAGCTACGATTTATTTATGTCACACCCGTATTGTTAAGAATTAATAACCATTTTATTTATTAAAACTATATTATTATGGTAAAAAAAATGCTATTACGTTGGATATATATAAAAATAATATTTATTCCTATGCAACCATAATTCTCTAATAAACTATTTACATACCGACCTTCCTCCTCCGTGTTATAAGAGTCACTAGAAAGTATATCATCGTCAGCTATGCTATCGTTAGCCGCACCATTGTTGGCCGCACTATCGTTAGCCGCACTATCGTTAGGCCTACCATCGTTAGTCGCACCATCGTCAGCCGCACCTGCTCCATCGTCAGCTGCTCCATCACCACCCATTATCTACATCATTACCATCATGAGAATCGTCGTCCGAATGTGTAAATTTATCCCTATTTTCCAACTTTTGCTAAAAATAAATAAATAAATAAATAAACTGTAATTCAAATAATTCACATTTTGCAAATTGTAAATTAAAAACTTACTAAGTTGTTGATTATCTTCGACTTCATTATACTTTCGCTCATTTTAATGTTTTGATTATTAGGATTTAAGTACGTTTCACATATGCTAATCGCATAAGCTATTTGGGTTTTTGAGGGATTTTTATTTTCTTTTCGCAACTTATCGATTATCAGCGACATATATGTCGTAGGTTGCCCATCTTTAACCTTTTTAAATAGGTTGTTGTAACATCTTTTCACCTCCGGCTTACTCTTCCATTCCTGAATCTTTGACGGACTAACCTGAGTGTTAATAGACGGTAATTTATGCCCAGTCGCTTCAAAAACAGAATACATAACATCTTTGACTCTAGACGTGAACGTCCCTCGTATGCTTCTATGTTGTTGTACTAACTATTAAAAAAAATATTAGTATGAAATTTAATAAAATTCATAATTGCTTTAACTTACAGTCGGGGCAATTTTTTTTCGAAAAAAATAATCCATTGATTTTTTTTGAACTGGCGTATAAATTCCGGGTTTTCGTCTTTTAAATATTTTTCGGTAGCGAGTCTGTACTCGTCTTGCGAAGGATAAATAAAATTTTCAAATAAAATTTTCGACACCTTCTTAACGAACTCCTAATCAAACGAGGTTAGCATTTCAGGTTTACATTAAATAATATTCATCTTTATTACCTTTATATACTCCGGATCTATTGTATTATATTTGTTATCATCGTTGAGCTTTTTTTCTATGCCCGAGAGACGGGTTTCGAGATTTTTTTGTCCGGTGATAAGAACTTCAAGCTTAGAAATTATCTGCGAATTGGTTCTTAATAGTTTCTCTATTGATTTTTTATTAACTTTAACAATAAAATATAATTTACTATATATTATATAATTTCTTATAAAAAATATGATACATATCATGTCATATATACCTTCAACGTTATCGTCTGATAATCTTATTCGTTTCTCGGCTTCACTACTCTTCTCAGTATTACGTCTTGAGATTCTTTCATTATCATCAATATTTCGTTTTTCACCACGTTTTGTAGCCATCGGGATAATATGTGAGGGAGGAGATATGAACTAAACTCGAAAAGGAGAAAAAGATATTACTAGAAATTTGAAGAGGAACTAGAAATACGAAAGGAGAAAAATATGAGAAAAAGGGGAAAGACATGAACCAGAAATTTGAAAAATGAGGAACTAAAAATACGAAAAAGGGGAAATACATGAACCAGATGTTCAGAAAAAGGAGGCAAGCTGTCATAACGTCATTTCCGCCATTCTATACTAAAAAAGAAAAAAAACTTGCGAAATATTGGCGAAAAATGGATAAACTAATGCGAAATATTACGAAAAATGAATGAACTAATGCAAAAATTTTGCATCGTGATATTACGAAAAAAATTGTAACACTTTCATGAGAGAATTTTAAAAAAACTCTCGTAAAAGCATATAGTACAATCGAAGTATTAATCAACACCCATTTATAAAAAAATAAGATGTTACACATGTTGGGGCTTTGTAATGCATGGCAAAAAAAAAGTTTGCAGCCAGTGAACTCATTTGGCTAATCAGATTGATAGTGATCTTGAACGCTTATAACTGATTATCGCATAAATTTTGTGGCTGATCATCCGTCCATTATTGTAAAATGTGTTAAGCCAATAAATTTGCGGCTGATTATCAGATGATTAGCCGATTGAATAAGCCGTATTAGCCATCCGGATTCTTACAGCCCGTTACAGCAAATTCAAAATATGCGAAACATTCAGCCTTTTGCTGTCAGGTTCGCGGGTTGACAGGTTGCCGGCAAGTTGAAATAGTAAACAAAATAAATAACATATTTATATTGTACATCATAGACTTGTTACATTTATGTTTTAGATTTGCCAGCCCCACGAACTCGGCAAGTCCTGGCAGCAAAATTGCTGAGTGTTTCGCATATTTAAATTTTGCTATAATGCGTAAATTTGCGAATGATTCCGCGATATTAGCCACCAGATTCTTACAGCCAGTTCCATTCATTAATGCGTAATTTGCGTTAGTCGTATCTATTCAAATAACTCAATCAATTGTAATCCATTCAATTAATTCATAAATTTTTACAATGAAATATAATTTTATTAGCACACAAAATCTCATATAAATTGAATAGTGAATTGATACTTTTCATCAAATTTGACGCGTTAATTTAGCAACATGAGTTTCAAATGCCCCCTTTGTATGCGAATATTCAGTCAACGCTTTGCATATACTCAACACGCCCAAAAATGCTTAAAAAATGTAGAAGTAGAAGTAGAAGAAGATGATGATAATAATGATAGTGAAAAATATAGCAGTGAAATGGATACAAGAAGTAATCTAAGTAGTGAATATGAAAATGATAAAGTTGAGGTAATTATGTTATTTCAGATTATTCTTTTTAAAGCTCTCAAGAAAAAGCTCAAATTATACTAACTCATTTGGTTTATAATTTTAGGTGGATGATGATAATGATGTACAAAATATGTCATTTGACAGTATTGGAAGTGCAATATCAGAGATGAGCCTTGAAGATAGTAACTTTGAAAATATATTAGATTCATCTGAAGAGCCTGAAATTTTTGAAGAACCCAAAAATCTCAATACCAAAACTTGCACAGAATTTCCTAATGATGCTTATAAAGATCTAATGTTATTAGTAACGAAATATAAAATAAACAATAAAGGTGGTAATGAAATAATACGTTTTTTTAATAAACATTCAAATCTTACAGAATCACCATTACCAAAAAATATCGAACAGGGACGAGCATTTATGAATAATATGAAGTTTTCTAATTTAGAATTTAGTAAAGTTCTTATAACAAAACATGAGGATAAAGATTATTTTCTTTATTATCAAAACTTAATACAGTGCATCAAAAATATCTTAACTGTTCCTGACATAACACAAAATTTTGCGCTATCTTACGAAAACTATGAGGTAAATAGTAAATATTAGTTAATTCAATAATCTAAATAATATTTATTTTAATTTATTTATATTATTTTATAGTATAATAGAGAAAGTATTTACAGTGAACAAAACACTGGAAAATGGTGGAAAACTACGCAAGAATCCTTACCTACTGGTTCCAAATTATTATCAATTATTTTATATTCAGATGCAACAACTACAGATACATTAGGAAAAAGTCAATTGCATCCAATATATATTACATTAGGTAATATCCCAATATGGCGTCGTAATAAACAGGATGCAAAGCAACTTTTGGGATATTTACCAATTTTAGAAGCTGCAAATAAAGATCTGGTTCGTGATACCTTTCATAAATCTTTACGTCATTTACTAGAACCAATTATTTTATTAAAAGATGGTATAGACCTTTTTATAAATAATGAAAATACCTGGTTTTATCCTAGAGTTTCAACTATTATTGCAGATTGGCCGGAGGCTGCAAGTTTTTGTTTAGTTTATAAATCCTCCAATTCAAACCTTCCATGTCACTCCTGTTTAGTTAAAAGGGAAAATCTTGCAAATATAGACTTATCGGTTAACGATGTAATACTAAGAACTCATGATGAAATGCGTAAACATTTTGAAAATGATACACAAAGATCTGTTTGCATAGAATCTGTACATAATTTTTTTTGGGATTTACCGTAAGTATGCAAAAGTAGAAATAATTATAATAACATATATATATATTAATTATAAATATTTATATTATCAAGGAATATAAATATCTACTTGGCTACCGTTCCTGACAGAATGCATCATTTAGATTTAGGATTATTTCGTTATCAAATTATCTTCACGTGCGATATCTTAAAATCGCAACATGTTAATGGTAATAAATTAGTTGAAGAAGTAGATCGCCGTCTAGCAGCAATTCCACGTTTTCCCGGCATTAAAATTTTTTCCAATGGACTGCAGTCAATTGCAAGATTAACTGCTAGTGAATATCGAAGTTTGATGAAAGTCATGATATTTGTTATTGATAATTTATATGATGAAAATAATAACGAAGTAGATAATTTTGTAAATAATGATGATCTTACGAAATTGTACGAATATTGGAATGAAATGTATATTTTAAGTAGATATGAAGAATTTAGTGAAAGTGACTTGGAGAAATTTAATGTATGTATTAAAATTTTAGTAAAATTGAAAATTTAAATTAAATAAATTAAATTAACATTTAAATTTTAGGATGCAATACATAGATGGGCCCGGATGTTTGTCAAGGCTTTTAAATTTGTTTCTCCTTCCAATTTGAAGTTACCTAAATTGCATTCATGGGTTTATCATATTATTGACTCAATACGATCTTATGGCGCAATAAATGGCTATACTACAGAAACTTACGAAAGTCTTCACAAATATTTCGTTAAAATACCCTACCGAATTAGCAATAAAAAAGATGTCGAACCTCAGCTTTTACGAACTGTAAGTA
Organism: Rhizophagus clarus; assembly: GCA_015698045.1. Taxonomy (NCBI): domain Eukaryota; kingdom Fungi; phylum Glomeromycota; class Glomeromycetes; order Glomerales; family Glomeraceae; genus Rhizophagus; species Rhizophagus clarus. The sequence goes on along the minus strand of BLAL01000317.1, from coordinate 10,875 downwards.
TTTGAAAATTTTATTTATTGTATATATTTATTATATTAAGATGGAAATTAAATTAATAGATAAAACGTCAAGCAATATCTATTAGAATGTCTCAACATTCAGTGAATCCGGCAAAAACACCTCGCACTTGTAAATTTTCTGCAAGACTCTTTGAATTCTCTTTACAAGATGCAAATACATTTTTTAATGAAAAAAAAGATTCCGTAGACAATAAAATGCAGACTGGTTTTGCTAGATTTATAAGTTGTCTGGATTCATATCTAGATTTACTTGATGGTTTCACAATTATTGGTGAAACCCGAATAAACATATACGGATCGGTAACACTGGAAAATGGTGCCATAATGCGTGCCACAAACAGGTATCATAATAAAGTATGGTTTAGCGACATAGCTATTTCAATGGATTCTGAAGAATCAAATGATTATATATCAGACAAAGGACTTTGTTATGGACAGGTATTTTTCCAATTTATGTAATAATTTATTATAAAAGTATTAATAAATATTTATTATTTATAGGCCTTATTGTTAGCAGAAGTATTAACAGACCCACCGCTAAATCTCGCATTAATTCAATGGTACGATTTTAAATCTAAAAGGAACCCATATTTATATGGATGTCCTCACTTAAAATTGATAGAATTATATAACTTTGTAGCTATAGAGTCTATACATGGTGTCGTTCACATAGTACCCCGATTTGATAAACAAAATGAATATTTCGTAAATAAATATATTTTTTAGTCACTTGATATAGGAGTTTTGATTTATTTTAATAAAATTATATCCTTAAAAGAATTTATGGTCACGTTTTGCATATCATAAATAAAATGCAGATTTATTTATTTAATTATTAACAACGCGGGTGTGACATAAATAAATCGTGACTGAAATTTGTGTTCAATTTGTGTTGATAATTCTGGTAAAAAATTATTAATTTTGGCCAAATTTCGTTAAATTTGTTAAATTTGTGTTGAATTTGTGTTGAATTTGTGTTGCGTAATTTTTTATTTATCACAAGGGGATGATATTTAGTAATTGTATGTACGATGTACAAGATTTTTTTTATGATTTTTTTAAGAAATGTACGCAAAATATTTAATTATTTTTAATTAAATTGATTAAAAAAAATTAATTTTTTTAAGAAATGTATGCGAAATATTTAAAATTCAATAGAATGTGCTAATAATAAATTGTTTTATTTTTAAATATGATATATTGATATTTATATTTAAAACAATTAAACATGTACATGATTTAATTAATATGTTTAATGATGAAAAGTGTAATAAATTAAATTTAATTGAAACGAGAAATAAAATCAAACCAAAGAGGTATTGTTCAAATTTTATTTAAAGTGACATTTTACGACTTTCTTTCAAATTTTTACTCATCCCAAAATCAAATTATAAAAATCAAATCTAAACTAATAATGCCTCGCCACACACGTTCACGTCGTTCCCACTATAACGTCCATTGGAACTGGGCTATGATGGACGAACTTGTTGACATACGCCGAGACAGAAACCGCGCCTACCACAATATTAATGGTAGAAGCCGCTATGATTTTTGGGACTCTGTTGCCAATAGGTTCATATGACTAATATCTATAATTTCTTTAAGAAAGAATTTAAATTCAAGGCAAACGCGGCATAGTAGCCTTATCTTTATTAATCATTATTAACTTGATACAATTTACATAAAATAAAAAGAAACAAAAGAAAATAAAACTAACTAAAAACAAACTATATAGTCTCCTAAGTAAAAATAAAGTAATAAAATTAAACTAAAAGAATAATCGCATTACACTAAATTTCCCTAGATCTTCCCCCTTGATATATTCCAACCAAAGTAGAAGCAACTATGCTAACAAAATAACGGATAACACGCCCACTATAAAAATCGACATCCCATCCTGCAAAAGCTGTTATTAAGTAGCACCGTTAGACGACCCATAAAACCCGACAAATGTTTATACCATGGCAAACCTTGAGTCATCGAGTTCTTAATCCAATCAACTTCGGAGTCACGTGAAGTCACGAGATGGGTCGGAGGAGGTAAAGAAGAGTAAGGCACATACGAAGTGGCAGGCAAATTGGATGGCCGAGGAGTAGTTTTCAATTTAAGGGTAATGTTCATCGCGTCTTCCCATTTACTCTTGTCATAAGTACGCGGATTCCAGATGCGTGTCCTAAGCTTCTGGATGAAATTGTTATGTATCGCAGCTACGACCTTCATAGCAGACGGCCTGGAAATAGATAAATCAACGAATAAGTCAACAAACATGGCAGGTAAACAACCCCGGATGAGCGCGTAAGAGGACCAGTTAGAGGAAGAAATGGTCCAACAGGAAAGAGAAGAGAGTTTCCTGAGCAAGGGCGTAGGATCCTGATTAGCCAATTCACCAGCTTCACGAAGCTTAGAAAATAAGTGATTTTGATAAGATTGCAATATCTGATGCATGACAGATCGGCGTTTAGAGCAAAGGATCAAGTGCATCAAGTCCTCCATACGATCACGACACGAACGGCAGGTAAGAAGATCAATATAGAGATCGGAACGGGTGACTTTTAACTTTTCCAGGAGAGGCAAGTCATCGAGGAAGAGTTTAAACTTGAAGGTGTAATGTCTTGCGGCGTGAGAAGCCTGAAAGGAAGCATCATGAGCCGGTGAAAAGTTAAGAGTAAACCAGGTAAGTTCCCAGTCCACTACATAGTCGTCCCTGTCATACAGGCAATATAAAAATTGAAAACGTTTGAGAGATAAAAGGTCCTTCAAAAAGGTGGCCTGGAAGTGGAGCTTGAAGAGCCGCCTGGGATTAGATTCACAAACCACATTATCATACACCAGGCGGACAGGATGCGAGGAAGTATAAGCGTCCACGGGCAAAAGAGGAGCCATATCGGAGTGATGAGCGGAATTTGCAAGAGAATCAGCAAATTCATTCCAGTAATTGCCATCATGACCTTTGACTTTAACGGGAAAGACCACAAGGCTTTTGGTATGAACAAGGTGCTCAATAGAAGCCCACAGCTCAAAATTAGTAGTTTTGTAAAACAGACGACTATTAGAGTAAGAAGAAGATGCACATAGTTGCAAACCATCAATGGCAGCTTGGGAGTCCGTGTAAATAGTCACAGTAGAATCAGCTGGAGTGACGCTTAAAGCAGCGTAAATTGCAGCAGCTTCAGCTCTGGTAGAGGAAGGCCAGTTCCGGATAGTACCATGTGCATATGTGGCAATAGAGTTAAGATATCCAGCGTCGGGGATTATTTGAACCCAGGACCAGCCCATCGAGACATCAGGTGTTCCGAGGTTAATCAGAGAACCATCGGTATAATAACGATAGTGAGAGCCTGACAGGAGGGGAGTGGATGAAGGAAATGAGGATTGATTATCTATAGAGGGAGACGCAGGGAGATCCTCTACAAGTAAAGAAGAAGAAGGGGAAAAATCTGGCAAAAGATCAAGGCGCCGATAATAAGGAATAACTATGATACTAAGATCAGCCCAAGTATGAGGAGAAATGACTTCCAAAGTAGATTGACGAATGCGTTCACAATTTGTAGGCAAAATCATAGACCGCAACAAAGAAATCTTGAAGGTGCAGCGAGGCGGAACGGCAGAATATTTACTAGCCGAAGGAAACGGAACATGTGCGTCACAGCCTGAACAGGGACGAAGACGAACAACATCACCAGGAGAAGAGAGACAGTCAGATATCCAATGGACAATCACACAGGTATTTTTCTTGGGTTGGACGCTAAGTTGTTTGCCGAAGAGAGGAGCATCGTTGCCATCAAGCGTGACAAGCCAATGCCGATTCTTTTGTGTTGTAGAGGCACCAGGAAGCAAAACAATAGAAGAGGTGACAGAAGGAGGGCGTACATACTGATCAGACAACTGATCATGAGAGCCGGGAAGGGTCGTGTGGGCCTTGATGTCCAAGTACCATTTATGAGGGAGGGAACGGCCACGCTTATCTTCAAGATGGGCAATATAAGCAGTGCGATAAGCTGTCCAGGAAATGAGATGAGAGCCAGAAGGCGCAATTAATTGCGATAAATAATAAAGGTGGCGATTCCGAAGGACCTTGAGGCAGGCTTTAAAAACCTGCGGGTTCATACACGAATATAAAGGAGTATGACCAGGAAGAGTAAGGTCCGGTAACGTTGAAGAGAACTGAGCATGTTGTAAGCGGAAGGGGGTAGAGACCATGGAAGCAATAGTGCATGCGATATAATCACACTTAAAAATATTCATGTTGGACCATAAAGACCAATCGCTAACCATCAAAGGAGAAATGGGGATTAAAAACCTAAATTGTATCAACATTAATCTATAAATAAATAAACGCTGAATAAAAGGTGTAGAAGAATTAGCCATCAAAAATAAATTATTAACATGACATTGGATCAAATGAGAAGATAAATTAATCAGTCCCAAAGCTTGGGAAAGATAAAGTATGGGATTGGGAGAGAGCGTGAAAAGTTAGCCTTATGCTTGACGAGAGAGCGCACGGATCGTGTAGCAGCATAACAATCCGATGCTGAAAGGTGGGTAACTTGCATGCGGTACTCGAGTTTAGGAATGAGCACCGAATTGTAAAGATAAACCACTTGTTTAGCAGAGAGTCTGGCCGGGCGAAGAGTGGCGGCAAAGGAATTACATTCATTGGCGATTTGTTTTTTGACAAAAGTCGCGAGAGCCTTTGATGTTGAACCATACACCTAAAAACGAAAGGAGGAAGTAATAGAAATAGGAGTAACAGAAATAGAGGGAATCGCATTCAGAGATGATAAGGATAGGTGAAATTCCACAGGAGAAATAGTGGACGTAGTGGATAAAGGCAAGGAATTTGATATTAAGACATATTTCTGATGATTAGCAGAAGTATTATTCAACGAATAAAACTCTTCTGTAATTGATAACATATGCTCCAACCCAGCTTTCGACGAAGAAATAAGGGTGGAATCATCCATGAAGACTAGATTATTGATAGAAATGTCGGAATAGGGACCGTATCAGCGGAAAGCAAGGATGGGGATCGTAAAACATAAGGATCCAACATCTCCGATTTCAAAACAGTCAAAAGAGGATCAATGTAGATGACCCATAAGAGCGGGGAAATCACTTCGCCTTGGTCTATACCGATGCGAACCCGGTAGGAAGAAGTTTCACCGTGGGCAATAAATACCCAATTTGAACGGTTCATAAAAAGAGATAAGATAAGCGTAATAGCAGACGCAGGTAGACGAATGCGTTCCAAGGCGAATTTCAGCATAGTCAGATTGACAGAGTCAAAGGCTTTAGAGATGTCTTGCGATAAAATCCAGAGAGGAGAATTGGTGTGATTGGCATCGTGAATGATGGACTCAAGGGTGATGATCGGGTCACGGCAGGTACCTCCTGGCAGCCCCGCGAAGTTGCCACCTTTAAGAACATTGTGGGTAGCGAGAACGGTAGACAAACGGTTGTAAAAAAGCTTGACAAAGGATTTTCGGATAACTTCCAGAAGTGTAATGGGACGGGTATTTTTTAATTGGCATCGCCAATCGTGCGGCTTGGGGATGGGAAAAACCATAGCTTGCCGCCAGAGATCAGGAATGTCAGCAGTAGCAAAACATTTACAGATCAGTATCAAAAGGAGAGAGTTGGCGGTAGGTCCCAAATGTTTGAGCATTTCATAGGTAATCATGGAAGGGCCAGGAGCTTTGCCATTGGGCATAGAAGAAACCGTAGAGAGCCATTCCTCTAAGGAAGGGGGAGACAATAGAGAACTATAAATATCAGGAGAAACAGAGTCCATGGGTAAATACGCAGAGCGCCATCGATCAGGTAAAGCAGATATATGTGAAGGTGGGGAGGAATTGATAGGAACAGCATTTTGAAAATGTTTGACCACAGCATCAGAAATGTCCTTTGGTCTGTCAACAATTGAGGAGTGGTAGGATGATCAATAAAGACACGGTCCAAAACGATGCGACGACGTGAGCGAGAAAGCGCTGAGCTTATAAATGAAGAAATGTCAGTATCAAAATTCTGATCGCGAGACTCCAAATGAGCCTTAATAGAAGAGTCCTGAAATTCTTTTTCTTTCAAAAGATGTAAGCCTCTTAATAAAAAGAGGCACGTGAAAGAGTACGATATAAAGAATTAAAATTATCCGTCCGACAAGAAAGTAAAGTTGAAGGTAAAACAGGGACGGAAGAAAAAATGGATTTATACAAATTAAATATATTATTTAATCTGATCAAATAGCCAGACCATTTACGGTCATGGGAAGAAGAAAGGGTATGCGGGTATTTACGTAATAATCTAACAGAGTGAAGAACACGATTAAGGAAACGATAATGCTGTATTAGGGTTTCTAAGTCTTTGGGAGTTTTGGGATATGGTCATTACCAACAGTTCGTGCGGGCAGGATAGCATTGGCACCAGCAATAATGTTAGTGTGTAAATATTCACACATACGATTAACGTGCCAAGAGGTAAATTCAACAGTAGGAATGTTACATAGATTGTCAACATGAGCAGAAAAATCCTCCCATTGCGTGGGGGTAACTGAATCAAAGGAGAATATACGACGAGAACGTCGTTGAAGCTGCCGAGCACGAGCGGGCTTGAGAGAAGAAGACAAAAAGGAGGAATCGTAATAAATAATAACAGGATTATGATCAGAAAGGCTGAGATCACGCACGTCAAAAATGACAGAGGTGAGTAAAAAACGTTTGAGAAGGGGACAAGACCAGACATAATCAATGCGGGAAATAATATCCGCACGATGAAAGGTGCCCAAAGATGTAGAAGAAAAATTAACGGGGGTAAAGTCAACATATCCATTTGATAAAAGAAAATTAAAAAGACGATGGATACGTTTGGAGGCGATTTGAGGTTGATTAAAAATATAGGGTAGAATTGATCTAGGTGCATATTAAAATCGCCACAAACTGCGTGGTGAAAACCTAATCGTTTAGCGTCCGATAGGGCGGAAATAAGGAGGTCGATAGTATCATTGCGTAAGGATTGATCAGAAGGGGGGGGATATAAACAACAAAAATGCGAAGCTTGATGTTGCCTTTAAAGTAGAGGTCAACAGAAAGCAAGCGAGGAAAGTGAGGTATAAGTGTGAACATGAGAAGCCAAAGAATTTTCAATAAACAAGGAGACACCCCCGGAAGAACGAACATGTTGGGAAGTATCCAAAACAGAGGAAAAAACAGTATAATTAGGAAGTCTTTTAGACAAAAAATGCATTTGTTTAGGATGTATGTGGGTGTCAACGACACCACCAAAAGAGATGTGTTTGAGGGAAAAGAGATCATTTAATAACTCGATCTTATTCTGTGAAAACATCTTAAGACCGTTTATGTTGAAAGAAGAAATATTAAAGGAATTGTTAGGGGAAAGCGAAGGAGAAATAGAAGAAAATAAAGAATCTTGTAAGGTAAGGTCATCAATATCTATGGGGTTGGGGGATTGCGTACAAAGGAATCATAATCAAAAGTATTGTCCGTCATTATAACACTATGATAAAATCAGACGGGGAAGATGTGAAAAGGAGAACAATTATTTAGAACCAGCGTTATCAGCTGAGTTCGGGGAAGATGAAGAGGAAGCAATGGATCCAATGAAACCGCTGATAGAATTGGCAAGCATATCCAATTTGTTTTCAATAGCTGAATGCTTCGCATTAATGGCTTGAATTTCGTCGTGAGTTTGGGTGGAGGGGGGAGCCATATGAGAAGTAGGAGACAATGAGGAGATATCAAGGATATTTACTGGAGCGGAGATGGGAGCTCTAACTGGTCGCGAGGGAATGAAACCAGGAGATAAGGGGTTGAGAGTCGGTTGTACGGGTGAAATAGCGGGTCGAGGGAGACCTGTTTAACAGTAGGAGCAGGTATAGCCGGTGCGTCTATGAGCATCTCAGAAGTTTGGCTAGTGGTCGGGATGTCAGGCGGGGGTAGCAAACCGAGGTGTTGTTCGATACGACTCATACGTCTATCGTTGAGTTCTAAGGCTGTGATACGATCCCGAACGTCAGCCATGTCCTGTTGGAGAGATTTCAACAAGGATAAAATATTAGCAGCCTCGTGAGGGGACATAACTGTAGCTTGATTGGGGTCGAAAGAGGAGGGGGAGAACGTAAGACCGTAGAAAAAGATACTGAACGGTCACGTCTATCATTGGATTTAGAGCGATCCCGGCGAGGATTGTTATTAAGTTGGGTGTTAGCCGAGAGTTTTCGTGGCTGGGAGGATTGAGAGTCACCAGGACCTTTTGAGTGCGGGCGCGAACGAGAACCTGAGCGTGAACGCTCTTTAGTTCTGGCAGGTTGGTTGATATTGAAACGTTCTTTAAGTGCAGCCACTGGGTTCCTTCCCCTAGATCGACCTCGATCTTGGCGGCTTGGGCACTGAGAGGGGGCGCAGCCTAATTTACCACATCTGTGGCAAAGTTTATTGGTATTGTCAGGGAGGTTCCATTGTAACGTCTGGCCTCGGAAACCAATGATTTGTTCCATAGCGGCATCCATGGTTTCTTGAGAATTGAACGTGACATAAGCCCAACGTTTAGGTTTATAGGAGTTCAGGGAAAGGGGAACATTGACAGCCTTAGCACCAAGATCTCGTGTGAGAGGAGCCAGGTCGATATCTTTGGTGTTAGGAGGTAATTGCGTGAGCGTAGCAACAAAAGCTCGGCGGGAGGATTTCTGATCAACTGTGTAGTGACACGGAGTCACCCGGAGGCAGGTGGAGAAGCAGTAAACGGCCCATTGGGTGTCAAAGCGAGTGATAGAAAGGGCAGAATCATAGACAATTCTGGCTTGTTGACTTTAGCATTTTTCCTGGAGTAAACTCGACAGGATTGAATGTTACCGAATTTCTTGAAATAAGACATGATATTGTCTTTGGTTAGGAAGAAAGGAATATCAGTAACTTGGATGGCTCGGAGGTCCTCATCACTCCGGAGCTGCTTAGGATCGTGGGCATGAAATACAAGATCCGGGAACTGTTGGTGAGCAGCACCAACGCAGGCATCACGGGCCTCCTTGGATTGGAAATGAATAACGAGACGTTTGGCATCACCAGAACCAGTCATTCTAGCTTTACCGGTGTACGATTCGTACATTTCTAAAAAGGTGTTGTTGACGGCATCAATCAATGCCTTATTGGTAGTGAAATTCTTTAGGGTTTCAGGGGCTGAGTTGGGGGCAGCCGCAGCTTGAAAATCATTTCTGTCGATAGAAAAGGTTGGAGATTGAACAAGGAATTGATCAGCCGGAGGATCAATATCAGTAGCCATATCAGGCGACGCGTTAAGGGGGGATGCAGGAGTCGTTGTTCTAGCATGCATGGACGCGTTGAGTCCATCAGACGCGTTATCGTTAGGCGCAGAAAGAGCCGCAGCCATATTCGGATGGGAGGAGAGAGAAGTCGAAGCAGTATTATTTTCTTTAGGAGGAGAAGAGGGACCTTCTACTTCAACGTCAGCCGCTGGGCCGGCAACGTATCTTCATCCATAGTGGTGTCAGAGGTGGTTCGAGTACGTTTTTGCTGAACGGTGTTCTCACCGTCAGAACCAGAGTTATCAGAGTTATTATTGTTATTTCTTCGTTCTTGGCGGCTGGCCTTCCTACTATTAGGATTAAAGGAGCCGCGGCCTCGTCTAGCAACGTTATTAGGCATATTCGAGGACTTTTAGGTAGGGAAAACTATAAGTTTTATGAAAAAGTGTTAGCTAAAAAAATGGACAGAGTGATCAGCGGAAAAAGGAGCGCAGATCGTTAGAATTTAAATTCAAATTAACCAATCCATTTAATTGAATCAGAATAAATAGAATATTTTCGAACGAGGGTTTCTGGGCAACAGTGCAGCCAAAAGTGGAGGAACCTCGTCAGGGATTACCATGTAAGTAAATAATAAAATTACATTCATATAAATTAAATGTATTTATCGAATATTCAAACTGATTTTGATATTTAGAACTATGTCCTTTATCGTAATGGTAACCCTGGGCGGCGGCTGTGGACGCGTACCGGCCAAAGATATTATCGCGAATTTAGAACGAGATTTTGGGAGAGGCCGGGGTAATTATACTATAATAAAATTTATAATTAATATTTACGTTCATGTTTTAAATTTGATAAATTTGATCAATTTTAGTCACGCGTGATGATCGTAGGAGAAGGAGAAACTTACCTACGTATCGTAGAAGATAATTATTTTTATTTTTTATTATTTATTAAGTGAGTAGCTAGGCCCAGTCCGTACCAAATATCGGCTGGAGACTCACGTTTTTTTTGGGCTGTGACTGATACTGACGTCCACGCCGTACAGCCTGGTACTATTTTATAAAATAGTAGCGAACAAGTATCAAATGTGTATTTTTTTATTAAGTTATAATAAAAATTAGAATTTACTTTAATTTTAACATAAAAATTGTAAATAAAAAAATTCGTAAATAAAAATAAATTTGTTTTCCCAAACTTAAAAAAAAAGGTGTTTATATAAAAGAAAAGGTGTTTATATTATTTTTGATTATTCAATAGTATCACATGCCCCTTGTATACGTTCTACTGCATACGCAGCTTTAACGATCGAATAGTAATATAAATTTTCGAAATATTTAAAACGTAATTTACGCAGGTTTACAGTCTCGTAATTTTGAAATATTTAACCGTAATATTACGCAGGTTTACAGTCTCGTAATTTTCGAAATATTTTAACCGTAATATTACGCAGGTTTACAGTCCTCGTAAATTTTCGAAATATTTCAACCGTAATATTACGCAGGTTTACAGTCTCGTAAATTTTCGAAATATTTTAACCGTAATATACGCAGGGTTTACAGTCTCGTAAATTTCGAA